>PVJH01006876.1:77716-97875 GCA_004026705.1 Nesogale talazaci
GCCTTGTATTTTCTTTTTTGAGCAGCAAAATACAGGTTGTCAGCATCTCCTGCATGATAAAGAAGAACGCAATTAGAATCCTTCCCAAGTGAAGTTTCCCTGGAGCTTCACACAATGCCCTCCATTCAGAGTTTCTCCCCACACACAAAAACACTCTCCCCTGCTTCTTTGATGGTCTTTTGACTAGCTGTGTTAAAAGGGCCCAACACTATTCTGTTAAAAAAAATTGTAATAAAACTTTCCAATCCTCTTAATGACTACCTTTTAACATAAGCACGGTAGAGAACAAGGTTAAAAAAGCCCACTCTGCAAGTCAATCAAACAGTGTCTATATGTAGTGGGTAACATGAAGTTGATGAGCCGAAGGTTTTCCTTGCGGTCTTCCATCTTCTTCTGTGACCTGCATGGCACGTCCTTACACATCAAAGATAGAGAGGAAACATGTTTCCAAGTAGAGAGACCAGCTCCACACGATGTCAACCAGGACATGTTGTCAAGGAGGCAGTGACTTCAAGGGGGGGGGGGGGGGGGAGACTTCCTGATAGGGCTTCTAGGAGTTGAGTTGTAGGTCCACTTGGGTGGGCCATGATTCCATCTAAGGTAGGGTGGTCAGCTCTATCATGGGCTCTTCTGTGAAGCAGCCAAGGTGTTGTAGGGAGAACAAGTCCAAGGATAAGCACAACAGTGAGGCTGTCAAGGACCAGGTGGTGCTTTGTCCTTTGGTGCCAGATAGGGTCACCAGCGACCTGACAGCAATGGCAATCCAGTCATCTTGATGCAGTCATTTCATGTTCAGGGTGTGGCTGACTCAGCACGCACTGACAGTCTGTGTGTAAGCTGGCTGATTCCTACGCCTGTATGTGGATACTGCCTCTGGTCAGTAGACTCCTTTCAGCGCAACAGCCACTAGGCACACCGAAGAAAAACTCACTGGCATCAGTGCTGACGTATAGTTATGCGAGTAGAAAGTGCCGTCCACCCCCTCCCCCCCAGGAGCAGCTGGTGCTTTCGAACTGGCGACCTTCAGGATTGCAGACCAATTTGTAACCACTGCGCCACCAGCGTGGTTTTCCCGCTCGAGCTTCCTGCTTCCTGTTCCTCAGTCCCCGTGTTTCCAGAAGTCAGGAGAATCAGCTCTGTGAATTGGACTGGACTCAGCCACTCCAACAATCGTGTGAGCCATTTCTCCATACAAAACCAAATCTCTTTCTCTGATATATTTTTGGCCAGCGCCACTGGTTTTATTTCTTTAGTGAACCCGGATGAATACATCGCGGGAGGGAGACCCGGTGAGTTTTTGGACAAGAAACCAGAGCCTCAAGATGGATGGGGCCGAGATGTACCTACATGGAGGGGCTCTGGGCGATGGCCGATGGTTTGCACTTGTTCAGTTTTAAAATAAAACGTTGTAGCTTAGGATGCTTGTAGATGTCAAGTTGCAAAGACCCTCCGGAGAAACCCCACAGGTCTCTCGTGTCCGTGCTGGTGGGATTACGGGCCATCCGGTAAGAACTCGGCCCAATCCCACACCAGGTCCACTTCGGCGGCGGCAGATCTGGGCTGTTTGACCCACGAGGACTTGTACCGCAGATTCTCCTAATGCGCCCCATCTTTGATTTCTCGGCTGGGCTTCCGTAAACTTTGGCTGATTGTGGATGGGAGCAAGACAGATTCCTGGGCGACTTCGACCTTTTGTTTGTTTGTTTTTGTTTGTTTTGTTTGTCATGCTGCTACCTCTTGGCTCAGTGGCGAGCGATCTGGTCTTCCTTACCTGGAGTTGTAATCAGCGTGGCAAACCTCGATCTTCACCAGCAAGGGCTGCAACGGGATGGAGGGCGGCTTTTATACGCTCATGTGTAAACCCCACGGCCAAATTCAGTTCAAGTGGGCAGCACCTCTTCCATTAAAAAAAAAAAAATGTCCGTCACCTAATTTTGGCTCTATTAAGTGAAAAGCGTTGGTCTTGTAGGGTTTGGTGTTATCCCCTCCTAAAGAATAGTCTTTCTTGGCTTTTCCCTTTACATTGCAGCTCAGGACTACCACCTAGTGGCCCGTTAGTATACAGCCGTCACTCGCGGCTGTAGACGGTAAAATGCAGACGTCTCTGTCCCTCCCTATACGCTGAACAAAGGCACCCCCTCCCGCCCCCCCAGGAACTTCAAGGAACCGTCAGAGGATGAGAAAGGATTTGGCTTCAGACGTGCTTCCCAGATTGCTAAGGGAGGGAAAGAAAATTTACATCAGTTGGCCTGGAGTTACTCTGTCCTATAAGGGCGCTTTAAGTCGGTATCCACTTACTCTGTGTCTGTGAGTGTGCTTTTTGTTTTTAAGCTCCTTAATCACTTACTCTATCTAGGAATTAATTCTAAGTGATTTTAGGTAGAAATTCTATTTAATTTCTCTCTCTTCTCAGATTGAGAGAGACAAAAATACAGCCCAGAATGAAAGAAAGGTGAATTCAAGTTTTGGAGAGTTAGACAAAGCAACCTTAAAAGGCAAAGGCATTTAAGGAAGATCTGGGGCATTAGATAAAGAATGGATGTATGTATCACATTGCATCTATCTATATGACATACAGATCTATTACAATATAGCTACATTTTAGTTATATTGTAAAGCTGCTCTTAAGTCAAATCTGACTCATGACACCCATATAGTAGATTAAGGCTTCATCGTTCTACTGTTGAGAAAACAAGCCACGAGGGACCTTGAAAACACACTCAGACCATCTCTCCTGCCTGCTCCCCATTCCCACCCTCTCTTGTGGGTGTGTCAGAATGCAATGTTTCCATTTCACTCAGCTTTCCATGGTGTCTGCCCTCTTGCGTGCATCGGGCACAGGGCAAGAGTTGGCATTCTTGAGGGACTCAAGGCACGCACCCTGGAAGTGCTGTTGGAGCTCGCAGAACAGACAGAAATCTGAATAGCAAGAAGATCAGGATGATAGGGCGTGGGAGGTGGGATAAGGTTTCCCAACACAATTCCTGGAGACCAGTCCTTGTTATCCTTGAGGAATGATCAGGCACATTGGCATGTTAGGGGAGGGGGCTACGGCTTTCCTTGGCACAACCTTTATGGTCTTTTCCTCCATTGCAGCTTTTTTTTTCTTTTTTTACTGCTTTTAAAAAATTATTCTATTGGGGTCTCCTACAGCTCTTATCACAATCCATACATCCATCCATTGTACGCCAAGCACATTTGCACATTTGTTGCCATCATCATTCTCAAAACATTTGCTTGTTAATTGAGCCCTTGGTATCAGCTCCTCATTTTCTACCCACCTCCACACACCCCCTCCCTCACGAAGTCTTGATAAGGTATAAATTATTATTGTTTTGTCATGTCTTACACTGCCCAATGTCTCACTTTGTCCACTTCCCTGTTGACTGTACCCCAGGGGGAAATAATATATAGATCCCTCTAATCGATTCCCCCTTTCTACCCCACTTCCCTCCACCCTCCCTGTATCGCCACTCTCATCACTGGTCCTGAAGGGATCATCTGTCCTGGATTCCCTGTGTTTCCAGTTCCTGTAAAGTCGAATTGGGATCATGATTGTGGAGGAGAGGAAGCATTGAAGAACTCGAGGAAAGCTGTATGTTACATCTTTGCTACTTCACACCCTGTCTAGCTCATCTCCTCTGTGTGACTCTTCTGGGGGGGGGGGCGGGGGCGGAGTGTCCCATTCCCTACAGATGGGCTTTGGGCCTCCAGTCTCCTTCATTTACAGTGATATAATTTTTAGTTCTTTTATGCCTGATATATGATCCCTTCAACACCTTGGGATCACACAGGCTGGTAAACTTTCCCATGTGGGCTTTGTTGCTTCTAAGCTAGATGGCAGCTTGTTTACCTTCAAGCCTTGAAGACCTCACATGCTGTATCTTTTGATAGCCAGGCACCATCTGCTTTCTCCAAGCCACCTGTCTTCAGTGATCATATGTGGCTCTCTATTTCCTTCCCTCTTCTGAGCGGAGATCCTGTCCGTGTTCTCTGAGACAAGCTGCAAAGCTAACTCTTTCGCGGCCCAGAAACAGTCACTCTAGACTTCGGAACTGACGTCTCTCCCTTGAATTCATCTTTGAGGTCTTCCCAACCTTCCTTAAAATACTTGATCTATATAATGATCTACATAGAACTCCTTCCCAGAGGGAAGGACCACAGAAAAGTGGATGAAGGGAAATATCAGCATAAAACATTAAAAAATAGTAATTTGGCTGAGCCCTGGTGGCGCAGTGGTTGTGCGTGGGACTGCGGCCCACTGGGATGGAGGTTCAATTCCAGCAGTGGCTCCACAGGAGCAAAGGCTGGGCCTCTTACTCCCACCCCCAGAGGGCAGTGATGCCCCCCAAACAAAAAAAAATAGTAATCTATAAATTATCAAGAGTTCATGGGGGTGGGGATGAGGAGTTGACACCAAGGGCTCAGGTAGAGAGAAAATATTTTGAAAATGATGATGGCAACAGATGTGCAAATGTGCTTCACACAATGGATGGATAGGTGGATTGTGATTAGAGTTGTACGGGCCCTCAATAAAATGAGTTAAAAAATACTTGATCTACTGAAAATGATTGTTTTATGCGAGGCAGCATTTCCAGACACACATTGCAAAGCTCAGCGATTGAGGAAGGCTGGATCGTTATACATTTTATATGAGCTCTGACCTGAAGATAATTTTTCTCTTCTTAATGGTATAAAAAGAGTCTTGCCCTCCCCCCCTTTTCTTCAAGACTACCTAAGAAGACTAAAGGCGTCTTCATGGTTATATGTTAGACGGCTCACTCTAATGTTGGCAGTTCGAAACCACCAGATGCTCCCCTGGAGAAAGAGAACGTTTTTTGCTTCCCTAAAAAGCTACAGCATGGGAAATGCACAGGGAGAGTTCAACTGTCCTCCGGGGTTACCATGAACCTGTAAGGGTTCAATAGCAGGGAGTCAAGACTAAGACAACTTGTCTTCAGCCATCTACTAATTGCACAGGTGGTTTAAACATTTTCTTTGGCGTAAGCCCGTGTATGTGGGAACTGTGACCATAGTAGTCATACCTCTGGGTTTGGCTCCATATAGAGAGAGCTGTTTTATGCTTTCCCCCCACCTTGACTATATGCCAAAGAGGGCCCTGTATCTTCTGGGTCAGATAGTTGTCTGATTCCAAGGTAACTTTTACCCAGAATTTCTGGTTACCGGTGGCCATGGGAAGCCAGCTCCGTGCCACCCCTTCTGATTCTCTTACACGATTGAGAATTGGCCTCTGTAAGACAGAGGTATACTTTTTCCATTGCATTTTGATCTCATGATGAAAAGAGCACTCAGGTTAGCAGAAGATAACTTGCCCCCATTGGTACAATTTCCAATGCTTAAAATTGTAGGTGAACTTTCTGTGTTTGGTACTAGACACTCTGAGAGGTAATTAGTATAACTGAAAGGAAAAAAGGAGAAGGAGAAAATATTAACATAAGAAGGCAATCAGTGTATTATACAGTGTGCGAAACACCAAGGCGCACCTTTACAAGGGGACCCAATCTCCTTGCTGGCAGAATGACAAGAGGTCCTGGGTGGGTCTCTCAGCAGGAAGAAGGGATAGTTAGTCTTGTGCAATGTGTGGTGCCAGGAAGATATCTGGGCACAGTCTGCCATGTTTCTCCTGAAGCCTTGTAGAAGCTTCTGAAAGTTGCCTACATCCCAACCGGCGTTTGTGATAGCCTGGCTTTGGCATTGAGCTACTGACCCCAAAGGCCCCAGGTTTGAACCCACTAGCTGCTCTGAGGACAAAAAATCAGGCTGTCTGCTCCTGTGTAGAGGCAGCGCACCAGAAACCAAAGGAGACAGTTCTACTGGGTCATGTCAGAAGCAACTTGATGGCGGTGAGTCGAGTTGAAGACTTCAGGTAAAAACCTTTCTTGAGCACTCATTGGCGAGCTGGGATGGGGCTTGTGGATGTGAAGGAAGGAAACGCAGGGGAATAATTGCATTTGGCTCCAAGGTATCTTCTTGGGAGCCTGGATGGAATTCCCTAAGGATTTCCAAGTCAGCTAGAAACCTGTCCGGTAGTAAGAGAGAAGCAAAAGTCTAAAGGGAGACAAGGGAGGGGTGTGAACCCTGGTGGCACAGAGATTACGCCTCAGGCTATGAACTGCCAGGTCAGCAGGTCGAAACTATCAGGCACTCCTTGGGACCAAGAGGAGGCTTTTTCCTCCCTTAAAGACATACAGTTTTGGAAACACCCACAGGGGCAGGCCTCGCCTGTCCCACAGGGCTGTCATGCTGCACCGCAGGGAATCCGCCTTTTTTCCTCTGGGCTTTTGAGAAGGGGGAATGGCAGAAATTGAAAAGAGACATCAGAAGACCATGAAAAGCTCACCTTTTTCACTTGCCGTTGTTTAAATCCAGCCTTTATAGAAAATCGAGAAAACAAACAAACAAAAACCAAGCTCACGGCCGGCCATTGAGCTGATTCTCACGCACAGGGACTTCAGAGAGGGTTTCAGAGACGGTAAATTTGGATGGGAACAAGCACCCTTTTCTCTGACTTGTTCAACCCCTGTATCAGATCTTGCTGTCATTGTAGGTGCAGGGGCATCGTGCCTGACTCCCTGGGACCCAGGGGTGCCACGCACAATTGCTCGCTTGGTTTTTTTCACAGCTGTGATATTGGGCAGCTGACCCCAAGGCCTGCCCAGATCTGGGTGGCCGTGCTGGGCTGCCTAGACCAGGGGCTTGCCAAACTGCAGGTCTCTGTGTGGCTCTTTCAGCAGAGTCATACATTTGACTCCGAAGCAAAAGTGGGAGATGGTGAAGGGTGTTATAAAGATCAGGGTGAGTTCCTTCATTTGTGAAAATCTATGTGTGTGGGATAATTTTTAAAAGGTTGTGAAAAACAGCATTGACTCTTCGGCCACAAAGGCTTGCCGACCCCTGTTCTAGAGGAACAAGACCAGGGATGCTCATCTATGTGCCAAAGAGAACCTTCTAGGAAGAAGTCATCAAACCTCAAACAGAGCCCCTAGACCCCTGAATCAGTCCTGCCCCATCCCCCTCTCCCCTGGCCCCTGATAACCCCCTGCCTGCTTGCTGTCTTTATGCATCTGTCCACCTTAAATGTTTTCCACTGAAAGCAGGGATGGAATGAGAGTGTTCCAAACCCCAAACTCACTGCTGTCCAGTGTCTCTGATTCATACTGACCCTACAGGACTGGGCATAACTCCTTGTCCCTGTGGGTTTCTGAAACTCTAACTCTTTTATTTACAAAATCATTTTATTGGGGCCTTGGACAACACAGTCCATCCATCCATTGTGTCAAGCACGTTTGTACACTTGTTTCCTTCATCATTCTCAAAACACTTGCTTTCTACTTGAGACCCTGGTATCCGCTCCTCATTTTCTCCCCCCTCCCCACTTCCTCCTGCACTGAAACTCTAATTCTCTATAGGAGTAATAAACCTTGTCTTTCTCCCTTAGAGCATTTGATGGTTTCAAACTCCTGACCTTGCAGTTAGCAACCCAACTCACATACCACCAGGGTTACCATGATAACATTTCCATAATTAAGTAGTTAATTTGGAAAAAAATAAATCTTTTTTCCCTCTTGTAATTCCCACCTTCCCTTATGAGGCACAGGGCCTATTTCACTGAGTGGATTCTAAGTTTCTTTTTTTTTTTGGGGGGGGGGCACATCACTGCCCTTTGGTGGGAGGCCCAGCCTGGCTCCTGGAGAGCTGCTGCTGGATTTGAACTGCCAGCTTGGTGGGCTACAGTCCTGCGCACAACCACTATGCCACTGGGGCTCAGCCCCGAGTAGATTCTAAGTTAAAGTGACTGCATGGAACAGAGTAGAGCTGCTTCATAGGGTTTCTGAGGCTATTATCTTACTACTACTACTACTAATTTTCTTAATAATAATAATTATTATTAGGGGCTCTTATATCTCATCACAACCCATTCATATATCCTGTCAACTACCTCTGCACATATGCTGTCATCATTTTTTTTTTTTTTTAGGCATCACTGCCCTCAGGTGGTGGGAGTAGGAGGCCCAGCCTTTGCTCCTGGGAGCCGGAATTGAACCTCCAACCCAGTGGGTCGCAGTCCCGCGCACAACCACTACGCCACCAGGGCTCAGCCCTGTCATCATTATTTTCAAAACATTTTCTTTCTACTTGAGCCCATGGCATCAGCTTTTCATTTTCTCCTTCCCTCCTCCACCCTTCCCCCCTCATGGCCCCTTGATAATTTATAAATGATTCTCTTTTTGAGGCTGTCATCTTTGTGGAAGTCAACTGTCACATCTATTTCTCCCATGGAGCATGTCAGGGGTTTGAACAGCCCACCTTTGAGTTAGCAAGAAACCAAGCACTTACACACTCTGCCACCAGGAGTCTTAGCAGATACTTAGCAACTACTGAAATCATTAGAGGATGTAAGACCTTTCTTTTCTGTCCTTGTTTATCTTTCACAGGGCTTCCGAGTTGGGAGCCAACAGCCTCATCTTCCGGCCACAGGGTGACTGGTGGGTTTGAACCACTGATCTCTAGGGTCCCAGCCATCACTTACCTCCTGGTGCTACCAGAACTCCTTGATTTAGGTTACAGAGAAAAAGCAGCTATTTTAAAATAAAACATGGATTTAATGATCTCCCCCCTGGTTATTTTTGAGTAAGCAGGTTTAAAAAATAGTTTTACTGGCACATAAGCCACCTATCATACAATTTGATTATTCAATCATATCAAGAAGAGTTTTACAATCATTAGTACAATCAATTGTAGATCATTTTCTTCTTTTTTATTATTGAGATTAGTGCTGTGGGTTCAAATAAAAAACAGTCACTATAATGTCTTGATAATTTAGAAAAGTCTTTATTTGGTTATAACTGTACTGCTGGAATCGAAAAGCGATTTTTTGATTACATTCCCAAGTCCACATCTCAGTCTACCTATAAAGGCAAAATCTCGTTTATCACCTGCGTAGGACTCAGGCGAGCCTGGACAGAAGCAGAAAGCAAAATGAATGTTCCTATATTTCAGAGTTAGTGAGGGTTATAAGACACAGTATTGATTATAACATACTGGTTCATAAAATAAAAAATAGCAATATCCTGGTTACAACAGCAAGAAGAATGCTATTATTAATTACAATGTTCATTTTTTATTAGAAGATCATTTTACTGGGGGCTCTTACAACTCATAACATTCCATACATCAATCGTGTCAAGCATATTTGTACATGTGTTGCCATCATTCTTTTCTAGACATTTGCTTTCCATTGAGCTCTTGGTATCAGCTCTCTCTCCCTCCCCACCCCACTCAACCTTCGTGACCCCTTGATACATTATAAATTATTATTATTTTCATATCTTACACTGACTGCAGTCTTTCTTCCCCCATGGTTTCTGTTGTTCATCCCCAGGGCTGGTGGTGATGTGCCAATCATTGCAATTAGTCCCCCTTTCCATGCCCCCTTCTCCCTCCTTCCCCCTACCCTCCTGGTATCACTCTTCCCATTCCTGTTCCTGAATTCCATGTGCCTGCGCTCTTATCTCTTCTCTGTACCTGTGCACTCACTCCGGTCCAGCCCGCAGCGAAAGGAAGGACTGAGGTCGTCATAGTGGGGTTGGGGTGGAAGGTGAGGAAGCTTCAAGGAATGAGAGGAATATCGTGTGTTTCATGGGTGCTTTACTGCACCGTGGTTGACTCATCGCTTCCCTGTGATCCCTTTGTGAGGGGATGTGCCATTGTCTACAGAAGGGCTTTGAGTCTCTGTTCCAACCCCCCTTGTTCTCAACAATAATTGCAAGGTTCTGATCTTGCGAGCATGAGAGCACATTCTAAAACCAATCATTCGTGGGACTTTCCAAGATTGGGGGGTGGGGGGAGGCAGGTCATTCAGCGGTCAACAAGATGGTGTGACAGGGGCTAGTGCTAGGCTGTCTCATTAAGCATCCCCAACCCCCACATACCCGTTAGTTAAAGGCAGTTTTGTTGACATATGTGTCATAAAGCAGAGTTTCTCCCCCACCCCAAGAATGATTTAAATATATTCAAAAGAGTTGTGCAATCAACACCACAATTAATTTCAGAGCATTTTCTTCTTTCTTGTAGTTAATACTATTACCGTATTTTTTGGACCATAAGGCACACCTGAACATAAGACACATCCAGTTTTAAGAGCAGGAAAGCAAGAAAAAAATTCTGAAGCATATAATACCAGTATACTAAAATGTTCTGGAGTACCACACCTTCGGACCATAAGACACACTCTCATTTCCCCCCATTTTTGGGGAAAACAAGCGCGTCTTATGGTCCAAAAAATATGGTAGCTCCCCTTCCCCCACCTGCCCTGATATACTCCCAAGAGAAAAGCAGTTTTATCCCCATATAATTCATGTCCCGTACAACAGAATGGTTTAAATATATTCAAGAGAGTTGTGCAATCATCCCTACAATCAATTTCAGAACATTTTTTCTCCATTTTCATTATTATTAGCTCCTCTTTTCTCCCCAAGACCTTTCTACATTTTTAAGGCTCTCTGGTCACACTGGAGAAGGACCAGGTTATCTGCTTCTGTGAGGATTTACCATTTCAGAATGCCTACGTAGGATCACTCTGAGTCACAAGTGACATCACTATGGGTTTGGTTTTGGAAAGACTTTAATAAGATGTCCAAGAAACTTTCTCTAGGTACCTGAGAGGGGAACCCTCATGCCATTGTGGGATATGCTGCGCTGCTAACTGCCAGGTCAGGGGATTGATACCACCAGCTGCTACATGAAAGGAAATAAGGCTTTCTACTCCTGTAAAAAAGGTATCATATTCGAAAATCCACAGGAATAGTTCTACCCTGTCTGCATTAGTCTGGGTAAACTAGAGGAATAAATCCATAGACACGCATATGAATATAAGGAAAAGGTTTATATACAAGAGGAATAGGACATTGAGAAAGCATGCCAACCCAGACCGGTTCAAAGTCATAAATCCGATATTAGCCATATGCCCGATATCAGTCTACAAAGTCTCCTTCCAACTCACGAAGTCACAGACCAGGGGGTGCAGACTCCCGGAGCTGGCAGGGGTCTCCCCATGGCTCCTCGCTTCCAGGGCTCAGGGTCCCTCAACAGCATCCAGTGGTGGTAGAAGCAACTCAGCGCTGGCAGGAGTCTCCACTTGGCCTCTCCAGTTTCAGAGGTCTGGTTCCATCAGGGTAAGGCTGTGTGGCTTCTCCTCCGGCTCCTTTAGCGACTCGAATGGAGCCATCTTGTCTTTTCTGTGATTCATCGTCTCTGAGACTCACTCCCAACAACTGGGGAAGAAAGTTTTTAATCTTCACAAGGGAAATATCGTCTCAGGAGAAAGCCACGGCCACAGGGAGGCCTCATTGGCTCCTCAATGGCTATCTCCAGATTAACACAGGCTAGACTCCACCCCCACATCTCAATCATGAAATTAACATAAGCACACGACCGCCACATGCCCTAGAGGGTTGTTGCAATGAGCCTGGGTGAGTTTGAGTGGGTTTTGAGGTGTCTGACACTGATCCTAAGCTTCAAGTGCATTCAACGGATTAATAAGATCTCATGGAAAAGCAGGGTAGCTCAATGGGTGAAGTTTGTGTAGTTGGTGGGCTCCGGTTGCTCGGATGCCTTGCATTTTAGATCTTGAGTTTGGCCTGGCTTGGTATTTTCTGCTGGGGTGGGTGTTCCCAGAAGCAAGGCTACCACCTGGTGGCGACTATAGTTCCTGCATCAGGGCTAGTAGAGGAACAAGGACGAGGGTGTGCTCAAACCCGGGCAACCCACACTGTCTGCAGGTGAGAGGAGCTCACGAGGCTCGATGGGTGGAATCCGTCACCTGTGCACCTCATTTCCTAGCCTTTTGGTTCCAGACGAGTCCTGTCTGGAATTCCTGGTCATAGTCGTTGGGCTCTTGGACTCTTCTGGACCTCCACTGCTTGTGTCCCAGAGGCAGCTTATCTAATAAGAATTTCCCCCACGAGGCATACATGGCATATTTGCCTGTTAAAATTTTAAATCATGAAATCACCAAAAAAAAAAGCACAGAAATGTGGAGAGTGGGGAAATAGATCTTGATGCAAAGCAGTCTGGGGGAAAGAATGCTTCTTTGCAGTGTGAGAACTCAGATGCCTGGTCTAGTCACTCTCCCACTAGAAAGTGTTAGTCTCAGACCTTTGCAACGTGGCCCTTCTTCGCACTATGGGAATGGATGCTGCAAGCACTGCTTTTGAGTTACAGATCATTTTAGCAGATAAGTATCATATCTGTTGGACCATAAGACATACTCCCCCCACCCAAAGTAGAGGGAAAACGAGGGGTGCGTTTTATAGTCGGAAGGTGTGGTCCCCCAGAATTTTTTATTATAATCCCATGTGCCCCCTGACTGCTGATGTCTGCAGGCTGTGGATTGTGGTGTGCTGGGGGAAGTCCTGCCTCCTGGAGTCTCCATGTCAGTCAGGTCACATGATGGGCACAGCACACGCCTCCCCTCATTTGTTCATGAAAGTGATGATGGTTCTTGACACCACTGTTGACTTTATGCTGTTAAAGATGACCGTATTTTGCTTTATTTTAACAAATATTTTAGTATCCTGGTACTATTTGGCTCAGGATATTTTTTCCCTTGTTTTCCTGATCTAAAAACTGGATGCATCTTATGGTCAGGTGCATCTGATGGTCGGAAACATACAGTACATGAAGGTTTATGGAGCAGAGGGTCAGTTTCACATTCGACAACCATGCACATTTTGTCGCGACTCATCCATTGCAGCTCCGTCAGTGCATCATCCTTGATTCTGATTTCTTCCTCTGCGTCTTGTTCCTCCCTTTTACTTCACCTGTTGAACGCTGTCCTTGAGCTGTCCTTCTGATCCTAAATTGTTGACTTTTACAACACAGGGTTGGATTGAATGTCAGATTTGCAGGGTGAGCAAGGGTTTTAGACTAGGGGTTCCCACCAGTTTCTATCTGCCCAGTCAACCTGGTCTCTGTTATAACTTTGGGTTTTGATCCATATTAGAAGTCCAAGACCTTACAATGTGGTCCTTCTCAGAGGAGTTGGGAGCGATAGCTGGGCACCAGCTAGTTGTTCGGGTCTCAGAGTTAGGGAGGTGTGGTGCTGCTATTTGCATGTCCCATGATTTGTTTTTGGACTGCTTCCATCTGTCTTTCGATATTTATCACACTTCTCATTATAGACCAGGAGAGATCAATAGTTGTAACTTAAATGGATCTTCAGGTGCTTTTAACACCCCAGCAACTGTAAGCTTAATAGAATGCATTGTATGCACTGAGAACATTCGCATCCAAGTTAGAAACAAGAACTTGTTTTACTCCTGTCACCATTTCAGCTAACAACTCAGAGGGGATTTAGGTAATCAGATGAGGTATGTGGCAGTCATGTACTCGTGTCAACTTCATGGGCGTGTAGGGGTAGAGTCTAACCTGTCAATCTGGAGATAGCCAATGAGACCTCTGTGTGGGTGTGGCTTTCTCCTCTGAGAATTCTGGGAAATTTCTCGATTTCCTTCAACCCCTGCTCCCCCACTGCCCCATAGAGGTGACTTAACTCAGTCTCTTAGAGACGCTCTACTGACAAGACTCAAGGCAGACTCCCTGTGAGCCATCCTGGAGGAGAAGCCACATGGACCTACCCTAATGGAATCAGACCTCTGAAGTTGGAAAAGCCACATGGAGACTCTGGCCAGAGCTGAGATGCTTCTACCAACACTGGATACACAAAACTCTGCTCCCACTGGTCTGTGATGGTCCTGGTGTCGTTGCATGTGTTTCATGAGTCTGAAGAGGACTCATGGATCGGTATCGCACTTGTGGACTAATATCGACTTAAGGACCTGGATTGGACTAGGTTGAGATGCTTTCTCAATGTTCAGTTGCTCTTGTATTTAAACCTCTCCCTTATATACATATGCGTGTTTATGAATTTGTTTCTCTAGTCTACCCAGACTAACACAAGGTCTGAAAAAGAAGTAGGAATTTTTTTTTATTCTGGCCTCTGCTGAGAGCAAGCTTGGTAAGAAAGCTTATTTGTCAGGAGTGAGGGGGAAGAGGAGTAAAGCTGAGAAAGAGGAAGAATGACTGCAACGTGTTATCTGTTTAGCCATCACTACAGCTGTAGGGGCTCAATCCCATAGGGCTTCCTCAGAGATCTTACGAGATGCATCGCATGTCTGTGGGAGAAGACAGGGAGTCATTTACCTGCTGACTTCACTCCCCATCTGCCCTGAAGAACAGAGGCTCCCTCATGCCCGAGTGAATGCGGAGCACAGTCCCAGGGCAGGAAAATTAACACCCCACACCACCCCCAGGGGACATCTTGATGCCCTCAGGTCACACTTGGTTGAAGCTGGTCCAGACCTGGTTAGGTGACAGAGCACTGATTTACAGGAGGGTTCAGACCAAGAGACTCTGAAGTGATGATGAGGAAACCATACAGGTGGATTCCAACTACCAATGACCCATGTGTGTCGGGGTGGAAATGTGCTCTGTAGAGGGTCCAGTGCCTGTTTGAGGGGGAGGGGGTGGGGGGAAGTAGGCCACCAAGGCTTTATTTCAAAGGATGTCTGCATGAACCCAAATCCCTCAATGTTTCCGAAACAAGCTACTTGTGCCAAATCACAGGGACTCTTGAGCTAAAGAAGACAGTTGTAAAAAGGACACACATATTTGAATCAAATTATAAAAAACAGGAAACCAATGAAAGCTAAGCTAGTTTGTTTAAGAGTAATATCCAAGCAATACAAAGATAAAGACATTTGACAAAGTGATCATTGCAAAAGCCATGAAAACAGTGGCTTTTAAGTTAGACTGGAGAGAGAATTGTAATAGAAAGAAGCATATAGGTGACTTCTGGGAGTTAATAATTTAAAAAAATTCTTTGGGAGTGATAAAATGGCATACCATTTTAGAAGAACCTATTAAGCTCTACTTTTGTATACTATATATTTTCTGAAGGTATATTTTTCATATTATATATATATATATATATATAGTTAAGAACTAATATAGGGTGTGTAAGGACCAGATGGGGAAGAAATGGTTTACTTTGAATAAGTATGACTATCTACCCAGTCCAAGGACCATTGTAGACAACCTAATACAGAAGAGATTTCAATAGTGTTTCAAGAGAGAGAAATGTATAAAGTATCCATAGCATTTGTATATAGCTATTGGAATATGTAGTAGGGGACATTTTTATTTCCAAGGCAAATGGGTGCAATAATAAAATGCAACTGGCCTGCCTATCCTTGGTTTCGCATCTAAAGCATCAGCAAAACAAAAAACCAATTGGTCAAAGTAATCCGTCAAAAGCTAAGAGGGAGTATAAAGTAATATTTATATAGCATTTGCATTGCATTGGGATCTAAAGTATATGGGAAAATGTGAGTAGGTTCTATGCAAAGACTACATCACTAATATAAGGCATGTGAGTATTTATGAACCTCTGTCTCGGTGTAGTTCTGGAATCAGTTCTCCTGAATGGGAAGTGATAATTATATGGCGAAAGCAGAATGAGGGTAAGACAGTTCTCATTATGTTATTCTTGACATTTGTCTAGATGCTGTTCCTTACTCATTTTTTTTTGGTAAGTGTGGGATTAAGGCTAAACTTGTCTATTCCCCTTTGTATCCAGGCTTTCTTTTTTCTTTTTAAAAAATACTGGGAGCTCTTATAGCTCTCACATCATCAAATACATCAATTGTATCAAGCTTATGTGTACAGATGTCGCCATAATCATTTTCTAAACATTTGCTTTCTATTTGATCCCTTGGTATCACCTCCTCCCTCCTCTGGTGACACTTAATAAATTACAGATTATTGCTGTTTTCATATCTCCCTTCACCCCTGTTTCTGTTATTAGTTCCCCTGGGGAGGGTTATAAGCGGATCCTTGGCAATCAGTTCCCTCTTTCTCCCCCTTCTCCCCTTCTCTTCCCCGACCTTCATGGTTTGATTACTCTCATAACTGTTCCTGAGGGGGTTATTTGTCCTGGGTTTCACGTGGAGAACTCTTATCTGTACCAATGTATCTACTTCAGCTGGATTTGTAAGGTAGAACTGGAGTCTTGGTAAAAGGCTGGGGGAAGGAAGCATTAATAGTTTTGTCAGTGTTATACTGCACCCTGGCTCATGTGTTCCTTTCTTGAGACCCTTCTGTGAAGGAGTTCTTGATGCCCTGCCCCATTCCTGTCCACCTTGGATCCCTGTGACGATGGATAATAATATAAGCCAACAGAGACAGAAAACCTTCCCCTAGAACTCTGTGTTCTGACTTTCATCCCCCTAAACTGTGAGAGAATAAAATTCTGTCTGTTAAAGCCTGCTATAGCAGCACCAGATAACTAAAGCAATCGCTTAAAAAGATAGGGGACCAAAAGACCAAAATGAATGTTGGAAGAGGCCCTGAGAGTCAGAAAAGACTTAAACTTTGACTTCGGCTAGTGGAAGAAGTTCAGAAGTAAAAGAGATCAACAGAATATGTCAAGGAGCACCCTGAGAAGATGAAGTGAAGTATTATAGTGAAATATGAAAAGACAGGAAAACCACAAAGGGTACACACTGCATTTCTCAAGCTGAAAGGACTGAAGAAATATTGCAAACCTTAAGCATTCCAGGGGCAAAATGTTGAATGATGCAGGGACTATCAAAAGAAGGTGGAAGGCAAACACAGTCACTGTTCCTAAAGAACTGGTCAATGTTCCACCATCTTAAGAGGTAGCATACAAGACCAAGTTGGAATGAAAGTCCTAGTGGGAAACAAGCCTCCAGGAATTAATAGCTGTTGATAAAAATATTTGAACAAATAAATTCAGTACTGAAAGCACTAGGAACTCTATGCCAAGAATTTGGAAGACAACTATCTCGCTAATCAACTGAAAAAGTCCATCTATTTGCATATTCCAAAGAAAAATGACCCCATAGAATGCAGAAATCATCAAATAATATTGCTAATGCAAGTAAAATTATGCTCACAGTAATTTAAAAAACGATTGTAGCAGAACCCTGTTAGGGAATCACCAGAAATTCAGGCTGGATACAGAAGAGCATATGGGCAAGACATTGCTGATATCCACTAGATCTTGTCTAAATTAGAAAATACCAAAAGGAAGTGTTTTTAATTTAATTCACTATGAAAAGTCATCTGACTGTGTAGATCATAACATAGTATGAATAACATTGCAAAGAATGAAAATTCTAGAACACCTGAGTATGCTGACCCAGACCAAGAGGTAATTGTTCAAAAAGAACATGGGAATACTGCATGGGTTAAAATTGGTAAAGGTGTATGTCAAGGTTGCATCCTTTCATCACACTTATTCAGTCTGCTGGGCAAATAACCCAACAAATTGAAATATATGAAAAATACCGGTATCAGGATTAGAGGAAGATGTGTCTTAACAACCTATGATATTCAGATGGCAAGACATATCATTGCTTGCTTCAAGGGAAGACACCGGAAGTACTTTCTGATGAAGATCATAGTCTGGATTTATTTAACATAGGGAAAGCAGAATGCTTGAAAACAGACTGATAAGCAACATCATGGTAAATGGGACAAGCTTGAAGTTGTCAAAGATTTCATTTGACTTGTGTCCACAAGCAACACCCATGAATGTAGCAGTCAAGAAATCAAGCAATATTCTACATTGGGTAAATCTGCTGTGAAAGAGCTCTCTAAAAGAGTTTTTCAAAAACACTCAAACACAGCAAAGATGACACCTTGAGGACTAAGGAGCATAAGTGCATCTGACCCAAGCCATCATCTTTTTAATTGCCTCACATGCTTACAAAAGCTGAACAAAGAAAAAAGATGATCAAATATCAATGCCTTTAAGTCATGGTCTTCAGGGGCACGGGATCCAGACAACAGAAAAGTGGGTGAAGCGAGACATCAGGCAGCATAAGATAGGGACAAAATAACAACTTATAGATTATCAATGGTTCATGAGGGAGGGGGGAAATGAGGAGCTGATGCCAAGGGCTCAAGTAGAAAGCAAATGTTTTGAGAATGATGATGGCAACAAATGTGCAAATGTGCTTGACATACAATGGATGGATGGATGGATGGATTGTGAAAAGGGTCGTATGAGCCCCCAATAAAATGATTAAAAAACAAAATAGGAGCCCAATCAGTCCGTAAACACTTTCTCACATGGCAATGGAAGGAAACACTAAACAAGATTCCAAGTGTCCTATTCCAAGTTGATGGAAAGTCATATTTATAGCGCTTTTCAGTTTTTCCTGTGGGTAATTGGGAGCATTTACAGATGTTTCATTGGCAATGACTTCAACTCTTATTGTAGATTCTATCCTAGCTTACCCTCTAAATTCTTTAGCTAACTATACTCGGCAGGGATTTTTGTCTTATTTGACCTAACTTTTTAAAAAATCAAACAACCATTTTATTGTGAATTAGGAAAGGGTTTACAGAGCAGATCATCAGCTTTGCATTCAACAGTTCATGAACATTTTGGTTCCCATCATGCATTGCAGTCCCTGCAATGTGCCCTCCCTTATCCCACCTCCTCCCTGTGTTTCCTATTTACCTCCCTCCTTTCTCCTTCACCCTCTGAACTCTGTCCAGGGATAAATGGTTGATGTACGATCCTCTGGAGTAAATTCTTGGGGGAGGGGGGGAGTGGCAGCTGTCCATGTACAATTTTAGCTTCTTAAGTTTTGACTTTTGTTATTTTACCCCCATTCTCCTTCTTTTGTAACCTAAACACTTCTTATTGAATAATATTTAAAAAGAAAAGACTTTAAAGATCTTCATCATTCATTTCTTACAAGGCTTTTCAAATTGTTCCTTTGTTGCAAAGGACATTTATTTCTGGACTATTCTAATTCTAGTAGGTTTCCTTTTGTCTTCGTTGGTGGAGCTAATCCCTGTATTATAGTTTACTAAAGCAAGGTATATTTCTTTTTAAATTAAATCATATTTCTATTGACATATCTTACTCATTCCCATACATCCCTTCCCTTCCTATCCTGTTCTGTTGTTCAGTCCCATCATGTGGGGTTATACAATCATCAATGTTAACAGTTCCCTACTCCCCCCAAAGTCATGTTTCTTATTAAAAACTCTGCATCTGTTCTCTTCATGTATAAAAGTAGCATGCATTTGCATGTCTCCTTCCCAAGGAGGCTGAACGAATCAAATGAGACAGTATATGTGAAGATGATTTAAATATCCCAAAGTGTTTGCTGTCCTGTATGCCACTCACTTTTTCACTGCTATCATGCTGATTCCCACTAATAGGACAGATTAGATGTGTCTTTATCAGTTTCAGAAACTATAGCTTTTTATGGGAACAGAACGCCCCATCTGTATTCCTTGGTGAAGAAGGTGTATTTGACGTGTTTGGGACTTGCAGTCCAATGCATAGCCAACTACACCACCAAGGTTCCTTTTAATTAGGGTAAGCAGTAAAGGAAGGTATTAAAGAGAATTAGACTATTATGCCAGCTAGAGAATTGGGTTTGATGTTAGGGAGCCAAGAACACTGCCAGTGAATAAGCCCATATCCTACTGTGAAATGTTTCAGCCACCAACCTGTTGGCCTCTGCTCAGCTCAAACGTGTTCTAAGGCTCCTAGAGCATCCCGCATAAATGCCCAAAGGGCACTCCACTTTGCCATTCGTAGTCCTCAGGTAGAGGATACTCAGCTCTTGATCTGCAGTAAACATAGGTTGGCGATCTTAGCTCTCTCAACCAAGTGCCTGGGACACCTCACTTTGAAAACACACCTATGGCCTGAAAGCACTTGGCTTTACTAACTCTTGGGTCCCAGAACCTGTCATTCTGTTTTGGACTTTGGCTCTTGGTTCTGCTGCTGCTGGGCGCTCTGTCAGCTCTCTGCTATAAGAACTTTCTGACACTAGGAGATTGTGTTCTCAGGGATCTTGAGGTCAAGAAGACTGCCTACTCAGCTCCTGGCTCTTCTTTATCGATGCAATGGGATCCTCCATTTTTGTTCCTGAGATTGTTTATTTAAAATCACGTTGGACAACAAACCTGACCAATTCCCAAGTTAGATTTCTTCTCTTCTGGATCACAAACACCTAACCACTACACCGCCAGGAGTCTTAGATTTCTTACCTTGATCACCTAGCTGAGTCTCGGCTTCCATTGGG
>PVJH01006877.1:0-97721 GCA_004026705.1 Nesogale talazaci
CACTGCTTTTCAGCGATGCATAGTACTCCATTGTATGTATGTACCACAGCTTTTTAATCCATTCATCAGTTGTTGGGAATATGGACTGCTTCCAACTCCTTGCAATTGTGAACTGTGCTGCGATGAACATTGGAGCACAGATCTCTGGTCGTGGGTTGTTGCTTGTCTCTTCTGGGTATATGCCCAGCAGAGGAATTGCTGGGTCGTATGGTAGTTCAATCTCCATGACAATTTTCTAATCAAGACTTTTTTTCAGCATGGAACTGAGATAATTTATCAGATTAAAATAACTCTGAGGTCATAATTCCCTGATTTTCCTGTCTACATTATTGAAATTAATTTTATTTAAAAATTATGGTTTGTAATTTCAGCCTGAAGGCCTCCATCATAATTTTCCTTTTTCTATAATTTTCATTACTTCTCCTCATAAATTTAAATTAGAATGTTTTTAACTTTCTTATGCTTATATTAAATAATTTGTAGGAAATTGACCAAAATATTAAACCTAGAAGTTAAACAGATTGGTAGCATAACAGTATTTTATTATGGAGAGAAGAATAGACATGAGGTTTGGTGAGGCAGGTTAATAACACTATGAAAGGTAGATTTGAAAGTACATTTAAATACAGGAAAATGAAAGTGTCATTGGTAGGAAAGGAAAAGATTTGCAAATTTAAGGTGACT
Source organism: Nesogale talazaci (assembly GCA_004026705.1). Classification (NCBI taxonomy): domain Eukaryota; kingdom Metazoa; phylum Chordata; class Mammalia; order Afrosoricida; family Tenrecidae; genus Nesogale; species Nesogale talazaci. Next base: position 685 of record PVJH01006877.1, read on the forward strand.
GTAAAATCAATGAGACGGTATAAAGTGAAAGTAAAATTTAAATGATGATCATAATTAAAAATGAATATTAATATCTGAAAATCAAAACACTTGACAGATATAGTCTAGTAGTTTGGGAACTCATAGGAGGAAAGAAGAGAAACAATGGAAGAGAAAAGTTGAAAGAGAAAAAAAAAGAAAAGAGGAAGGAAGAAATTCAAACTTTATTTTACAGTTGAACAAAATGAACCTGCTTTATAAAGATGATACAGTTTTATTACTGAAAGTTAAGAGAACTTGAGGCATTTATGGATAAAGATCAAAATCGACGAAAAACAAAACTACTCATAATAAAATCAATAAACAACATTGTGAAGTTAGCAAGATGGAAATTAGCAAGGATTTCATTTTAATCAGATCCACAATGAATGCACAAGGAAGTAAGAGCCAAGAAATCAAGACTCATTGCATTGGACAAATTTACTGTGACAGACATTTTAAAGAGTTGACAATCAAAGATACCGCTTTGAGGACTAGCATACACTTGACTCAATCCACCGTATTTTCAATAACTTCACGCTCATGCAAACACAAGACATTGAATAAAGATGACAGAAGAAAAACTGTGGCAGTCATGTGCTTATGTTAATTTTATGATTGAAATGTAGGGGTGGATTCTAGCCTGTGAATCTAGAGATAGCCATTGAGTAGCCAATTAGACCTCTATGCGGGCATGACTTTCTCCTGAGACTTCTGGGAAATCTCGTCATATTTCCCTTGTGAAAATGAGAAACTATCTTGCCCAGTTGTTAGGAGTTAGTCTCAGAGACAATGAATCATGGACAAGACAAGATGACAGTGTCTGAGAAGCTAGAGGAGCCGGAGGAGAGACCACATGGCTTTGCCCTGATGGAGCCTGACCTCTGAAGCTGGGGCAGTCACATGGAGACCTCTGCCAGCGATGAGTTGCTTCTGATGTTGACGGACCCTGAGCCCTGGAAGCGAGGAGCCATGTGGAGGTCCCTGCCAGCACCGGGATTCTACACCTACTGACCTGTGACTTCGTGAGTCAGAAGGAGACTTTATAGACTGATTTCGGGCATATGGGTGAATATCAGACTTATGACTTTAAACTGGACTGGGCTCAATATTCTGTTTCTCTTATAAATAAACCTTTTCTCTATATCTATATGAGTGTCTATGAAATTTGTTTCTCTAGTCTACCCGGACTGTCACACAAATTTAATTATGATGTTTGTGAAGAACAGTAAATATATCACAGGAATCCAGAAGAAAGAAAGAAATCTACCTTCAAATAAATACTTGATTTGAGGTGGGGTTTTATAATAGAGATCATCAGCTTGCATTCAACAATTTAAGCTAATAACCAAGTAGTTGACTATTCTTTGGCTCCTTGATTTATCATCCTATCTAATGGGCCTCAACTGTTCAACACACTCAAGTTAACAGCTGTCAACAATATAGCCTATTGCTTTATATTCCCTTTCTCATACTCCCCACCTTGGTAATCTCCAAAGTCTATCCCTTTTGGCATAAAAGTCTTTATTCTTTAAACTATATGAAATTAGTATTCAATTAGTTAATTATTTATACACATTTGCATATAATTTGTACAGATGCACACTGCAAAACTACAAACCATATACAATATAATGTAATTATCATACTTGATTTTTCCCTTGCCACATAATTGGCTTTTCATGGCCTCACTCTTCTGAAAAAGTATGTGGACTTTGTCCTTTTGGGATTATTCTTTTTGTATACTTTATGCTGTAGCATAAACAGCTTTCTCAAATCAAAGGTAGACTATGACAAAGGCTAGCTGAATTACTTTTCAAAATGTGCCTCAAGAAAATTGAGAAAATTAAAAATAGATAGACAGCTTTGTCTCAAAAACCTGATGGTGAAACTCCATCATTTATTATTTCTGTTTTCAATGAACCTTTTGTGGCTTTGTGTGACTGGCAGTAGCCAAAAAACAAGGATCTAAAAATTGATGGGATGTGGCAGTCATGTGCTTATGTTAACTTTATGATTGAGATGTAGGGGTGGAATCTAGTCTGTTAATCTGGACATAGCTATTGAGTAGCCAATGAGGCCTCTGTGTGGGCATGACTTTCTCCTAAGACTTCGGGAAATCTCACGATATTTCCCTCATGGAGATGAGAATCTATCTCACCAGTTGTTGGGAGTTACTTCTCTGAGACGATGAATCGCGAACAAGACGAGATGGCAGCATCCAAGATGCTGGAGGAGCTGGCGGAGAGACCACACAGCTTTGCCCTGATGGAGCCAGACCTCTGAAGCTGGAGCGGCCACATGGAGAACTCTGCCAGCAATGAGTTGCTTCTGCCACCACGGGGCGCTTTGATAGACCGTGAGCCGTGGAAGCAAGGAGCCATGGGGAGACCCCTGCCAGTGCCAGGATTCTGCACCCACTGACCTGTGACTTCGTGAGTCGGTAGGAGATTTTATAGACTGATTTCGGGCATATGGGTTAATATCGGACTTGTGACTTTGAACTGGACTGAGTTGGGATGCTTTCTCGGTGTTCCATTCCCTTTTTATATAAACCCTTTCCTTATATCCATATGTGTGTCTATGAAATTTGTTCCTCTAGTCTACCCATACTATCACAGTGGGATATCAATGGAATTGCTTGAATAAGCTGATGAATCACTGAAAACACTGACTCATTTAGGTCAAGAAAGTTGGAAGATAGCTACTTAGCCAACTAACTAGAAGAGATCCCTATTTATAACCATTCCCAAGAAAAGTGACCCAATGGAACTTGAAAATTATACAATATTTTAATATCACATGCATGTAAATTTTTACTGAAGATCACCCACCAATCCTTGCCACAGTACATTGACATGGAGCTGCTAGAGGTTGAAGTAGGAGTCAGAAGAGGATAGAGAGCAAAGGTCATCAGATGACATCAGATTGATCTTGGTTGAAAACCTGGAAGCATTTTTAATTGTGTTTTACTGATGACACAAAGATATTGTACTGTGTGGATCATGACATCTTATTGATAGACTTGAGAACAATGGGAAAACCAGAACAGAAAATCATACATGGATCAAGAGGCAGTTGTGTGAATAGAATAGGAGAATAGTGCTTGTTTTAAAACCAGGAACTGTGTGTTTCAAGGTTGTTTGCTCTTACCATACTTATTTAATTCTGTATGCAGAGCATATGGTCAGAGAAGCTGGATTCTATAAAGAAAAATGTGGGATCAGCGTTGGAAGAAGGCTTATTAACAACCTTCTACATGCAGATGAGTAAAGAGGACCTGCAGCATTTGCTGATGAAGATAAAGGATTGCAGCCTTCAATATGGCTTACAACTTACTGTAAAGAAGACCAAAATCCTCACACATGGACCGCTAGGTAACACCATGATTCATGGGGAAAAGATTGGTGCGGTCAATGATGTCATCTTGTTTGGATCCACAATCAGTATGCACGGAAGCAAGAGTCAAGAGATGAAAGACATATTGCCTGAGGCAAATCTTCTTCACAAGAACTCCTTAGAGTTTTTGAAGAGCAGAGGTGTTACTTTGAGGATGAAGGGGCACCTACCCCAGCCATGCTATTCTTTCTTGCATCGTATGCATTGAGAAAGGTGGACGTTGCAGAAGGAAGACAGAAGCAGAATCAGTGTCCTTGAATTGTGGTGCTGCAGAAGAATATTGGAAGGACAGACCTGGCTGTAATGGAATAAGTAAGAACAGAGTGCTCCTGAGACTCAATGAGGCAAGATTTTGCCTTACAAACTTTGGACATATTATCAAGAGAGACCAATTCTCTGGAGAAGGACACCCTGTTTAGCCAAGTGGAGGGAGGTGAAAAGGGGGAAGGCCTTTGACAAGATGGAGTGACACAGTGGCTACATCAATGGGCTCAGGCTTAGGATCAATTGTGATGATGGCACAGGACCGTGCCATGTGGAGACTTGGGAATGTAGTGCTTACGGGCCGGGTTGTGATCTGAAAGGTCCGCAGTTTGAAACTACCAGCTTCTCCTCAGCAGAAAGAACAGGCTCTCTACTCTCGTCAAAGCTTACAATCCTTGAAAATAGTGCAGGATTGGGAGGTATTTTTTCTGTTGTGTATATAGTCACTGTGAATTGGAACTAACTTGACAGCATCTTATACAAACAGCAACACATTCACAGATATATGACCTCACCTGGAGCGATTTATAATTTTGTGGTCATTACTTTTTTATCACTGGCTACTGTACTGTCTGTTTATCATCTTTTACAAACTTCGTGACAGAAAGGGTTAAGCATTGGGCCACTAACCAAAGGTGGGCTATTTAAACCCTCACGAACCACTGCATGTGAGATAGACAAGACCATCTTCTTCCATGAAGACTGGTGTTTGGGGACCCTAAGGAGCAGTTGTCCTATGTCTTTATTTGGAGAAAACTCTAGGTTCTCCTCAGGGTTACCTATTTAGAGTCTGATATGTAATGTCACTGTGATAGGTCCTTGAGACATGGTGATGATAAAAATGACTTTAATGGAATATGCTATTGGGCGAGTGAATATTTGACTGAGGCCATTTGCAACTACCAAGAAGTCCTAAGAATTGAATTGATCTACTAACTGCAAAGTCAGTAGTGAGAAGAAGACTTACAGCCTCTGAAACTCAAAGAGAGAGTTCTATTCTATCCTATAAGTTCTCCATGGGTTGGGTTCAATTGATGGCAGTGGGTGATAGGGCTGGTCATTCTCTAGCATCAACTAGCCAAGTTCTTAATTAGATACAAGGTATGGGAAGGGAAAGAACAACTTCCAAAAAGCTGATCTGAAAAAGGTATCCCTTATCCCCCACTCCTGTAGTAGTTATTATTTTGATTGCTACAAATTAGCCAAATTAGGTCTTAGTATTTACCCATATAGTGCCGACACGGTGTCAGTTATTTTTCGTATATGGATTAGTCAGCAGAGCAACTTACATTTTGGATGGGTGCCTTTATCTGTCTTAATAATAGTATGATAAGCTCTCTCTACAAACTTAAAAAAGAGTAATATTAGAAATAGTTTTTCTTCTTATCCCCATTGCATTATTTTGTTCTCCATTTAATTTTTAGCCCCCCTACCCATTGGATCTGAATGAATCAAATACCTGGATTTTTATTAAATAATACAAAATAATAAAGTAAAAATGATTTGGAATGACACTAGGAACCATTGAATGAGTAGTCTTGTTTTTTAAGGGGGGGAAATCTGAGAGCTTCTTTACATAGGAAATAGAAGTAGAGCAACAGAAGTATATTGATCAGGATTTCCACAGTTGAAATGCAGATTTTCAAACCTAAGCTATGCTTACTTCTACTTTAGAACTTCATGAGAAATTGAATGTTGGGATTTGGATGGAGAGAGGAATGCTCTTGTTTTCAGTAGAGAAATAGTAAACTGCAATAGATGTGCCCTTACCCAAATCAAGGAAGAAGTGAAGGCAACCTGGACAGAGGAATAACCAACAAGGCTTCTAGGACATTTTTCTAGGGAGGTCGTTGCTGTTAAATGAGCTGGAGTATCAATCCTATGTACAACAGAACAAAACTGTGCGCCTGTCCTGAGTCCTCCTTACAACTGTTGTTGGGAATCTGTCATTTCAGCCACAATATCACTCCATCCTGTTAAGGGTCTTCCTTTTTTATCACCGGCCCTCTATTTTATCAAGCATGCTGTCCTCTTCCAGAGACTGGCCTCTCCTGATAACGTGACAAGCAAAGTCTGGACTTCTTTGTTTCTTTTTTTTTTTTGGGGGGGGGGAGGGAGGGACAACATTGCTCTCCGGTGGTGGGAGTAGGAGGCCCAGCCCCACTGCTGGAATTGAACCTCTGTCCCAGTGGCCCCAGTCCCGCGCACAACAACTACGCCACCGGGGCTCAGCCCGACTTCTTTGTTTCTAAGGCACATTGTAGCTCTACTTACTCCACGGCATCTTCACCAGCCAGTGCTTCAAATCCGTTTCACTTTCAGAAAGCCAGGTTGTATCATCTGCATGCCCTAGTTTGTTAATAAGCCTTCCTCTAATCTAGTGTATATGTGTGTGGAAAGGAAGACAAATTTCAAAGCCATCAGATCTGATCCTGTAAGACTAAAGAGTCCATGCAAAGTAATGCCAGGAAGTTGGTGTTGATTCTACATAAAGAAATTGAGTATTGTGTAAAATACTGAACGGGATTATTATTGGTGAGAGGTCATATCTTCAGACAGTAAAGCCATTCACTAATTCCAAATTAGATGGGGGAAATATGGATCTATTAAAAAAGGTAACAGTGGTGAGGAAGTGAATTGTAGCACAGGCACTACTGATGGTGTTCTCTTTGAACTCAGAATGCATAGCCAATATATACTGTATATGCTCAAATATAAGCTGACCTGAAAATCAGCTGAGGCACCTAATTTTATCACAGAAACTGCATTAAAATGTGCTGAAAAAAACTCAGCAACACACAAGTATAGAGGTACTCTTTAATTTAGAATTCACACCCTGGGTGGTCATATAAAGATGTGTTATATTAACTCAGACATCAGGATAACCACAGGGAAATAATTGTTGGCTTGAGCAAGAAAACATAAGTCTTTGGCTGGCTTCAGGATGTCTCTAATGATTACTCAGACACTAGAACTCACCATTAGGACACTAGCAGTAGGCAAGAAGAAGTCTCTAGAAATTATTTGGCCATTTCACATCCAACCTGTTTGCCTCTGAGCAATGTAGCAAGTGATAATATTTCCAAAGAGATAGCACTAAGTAAAGTACCTTAGGCTAACTGACCTGTGTAAAATAACTTAGGCTACATTCAACAAAGATCTTAGCATGTATCCTTAACTTTTACTGTATATTCTTTGGTATTACAGGGGGCAAGACAGTGAGAGTTTCTCATGGGAATATAGAATTATAGACCAGGAATGGATTTGATTCATGGTAACAGATTTATGTATTTTGTTCTGACAGAAAATAAACAAAATATCATTTGCAGAAAAGAATCTTAAAATGTAGATGTTTTATATATTTAGGTACAGTAATAATAGGCATGACAAAATCTTTAACAACAGAGGGTTGACTTTTAAAAATATAATACAAAACCTAAAAAAATCTACAACAAAAAGACAAACAATCCAATACAAAATGGACAAAAAATAATGAATTTCACCAAAGAGGACCTTCCCGTAGCTACTATTTACACGAGAAGGTGCTTTCTGCCATTAGTCATCAGAACAATGCAAATCAAAATTGCAATGAGATTCCACTTCAGCCCTGTACAATCAGCACTGATCAAAACACTAGCAAATGACAAATGCTAATGTTGTTTGGAGGAGGCTGGTATGCTTACACACTGTTGAATTGAAAAAAGGTACAATTGCCATAGTAATAAATGTGTCATTTCTTCAGAAAGCTGGTTTACCTTGATTGAGTCTTAGCCTGGATTGGAGACAAAACCAATGATGTTTATATATGCATATATATGTGTGTATGTAGAGAAGTTTATATGTATATGGAAAAATTTACATTTAACAAATGACTCCGGAACAGTTGTAAAACTATATATTCATAAAACACAACAAACACGTCAACATTACTCACTCTATATATCTAACCCAATGGACTCAACACGCCAAATAGAAACCCTTAGTAAGAAGAAGCCAAAGGTGTGGGGGAGTGGGAGAACTTACTAAAATAAACAGGAGAGAGCTGCTGCTATTTACAGTCAATGCCAGTAAAGGTCATGGGTCAGAGTGTACGACAAAACGAATGAGCAGAGCTCAGTTCTCTTTAGAGAAATACAAGTAGGCATCACATGCTTCTTTTCTTTAAAAAGATAAAGGGCTGAAAATGTGCAGTAATTTTAAAAGATGCTAGTGAGGTTTGTTGGTTTTAAAGGTTGTTAGGATGGAGGGAAAAGAATGGAGATGATCCTGCAGGAGCTCACCTTTGCTTGGGAAGGGTAAAGAGGGTGGCTATGGGCCGGAACGCTTCCTAGTATAAACAAGGACCATTCCCCAATAGAATAGCACACCCCAGGAAGCACCATGAACACATTTTTTTTTAAAAATCATTTTATTGGGGACTCATATACCTCATCACAATCCATCCATCCATCTATTGTATGTCAAGAACATTTGTACCTGTTGCCCTCCTCAGCTCTAGGCATCAGTACCTCATTTTCCCCTCCCTCTCTGCTCTCCCTCCCTCATGAATCCTTGATAATCTATAAATTATTATTACTTTGCCATATCTCACACTGTCCACTGTCTCCTCTAACCCACTTCCCTCTTCAACCCATCCACTCTGTTTTGGTCTTCTCAGGAGAGCTCTTCCTTTCTAATTCACGTGTTAATCTGTCATGAAAGATTGAGTAACAATCAGGTATTCTCTCTCTCCTCAAACTCCCATTTGATTTCCTCAGCAAGCCTAATGAGACAAAATTTATCAATCAAGGAACAAGTATTAGGATGACAAAGAAGGTCAATTATGCACCATCACGTTGATAAAACGTTGAAGTAACTGTTGTTAAGACTGGCTGGAGAGTTCCCACAATCTTTCTCTTGCTACACATTCATCCTTTGGTTAATCAGAAACCTCCCATTTTTAAATGACTGGAACGCAACTCAAATGAGACAAGCATCAATTAAAGGGGAAGTGCACTAGATCACCGTGTTAGTTGCACAATTCCATGCCAACTGGAATTTGTATGAAGAAGTAATGGTAGAATCGTAGAATCCAACCTGTCAATCAGGTGACAGCCTGATGATACCTTCTTGTGGGTGTCACAGCCTTTTTATTAGGGAGAACTAGGAACACCTTCCAGCCCCATCTCTGTCACTCAGTCTTCCTCTTCACTGGAATTTCATTGGGACTCCGCGTTTGCCTTCAGTGGCTGCCCCATATGGGCCACACAGCCCTGAAAGCTGTCAATGCCCTCCCATGCTTCCACCAACCTTTATGTCCGCATCGCTTTGAATCCACCAGTCTGTGAAATTCTTACTTCCTACTTCACTTTTCTGTGTTACCAGTCTGCAGATATATGAGTCTTATAAGGGACATAGAGAATAGCATCAGATTTATGGATTTGAGTTGGACTGTACTGGGATGTCACCATAATTGGTATTATTTCTTGACATAAAGGTCTTTCTTCAATATATATGACTACCACTTGGTTTGTTTCTCTAAACAGCATAGCCTAACACAGTCACCTATATGGGGGAAACATGTTCTAAGTTTCCTTTGTATTTCTTTTGTATTTCATGATTTGTGTTCAGAATGCAAAAATAAGGAATGAGGTCACTAAACAGAGCATTTTGGTGAGTGGGATATAGAAGGTCAAAAGCATAAGCCTAACTTAAAGAGTTAAAATTTGTCAGCAGATTGCCCCTCTGATGCACCTGGTATCCCAAATCTTATGTATTTGGGGTTTGTGTTGTTTTGTTTGGATTTCAGTTGTCCACATTAGGAGATATCTCAGGAGTGTTATGTCACTTGGAGTCACCCTTTTGAAGTAGCAGTAATTGCTGTACCATTTTTTTTTTGGTGTATTAAAACCAGGACTGATGAAACTCAAGAGTCAACAGCTGAAATAAGGGTTTTGGGGGAACAAGGACAGAGAGGTGGTGGTGGGGTGAAGGGGTGATGTCTTCAAGGGGCCCACATAGAAATAAAATGTTTGGAAACTGGTTGTGGTAGTCAATATTCAATCTGTTGAGCATGCATGAACTATGGAATGATTTGATATATGTATTAATCCCAATTCATTAAAAAAGATAAATTTTAAAAAGGGTTATTTAGTTAACTGTGTAGCAAATTCCTGAGTAGACTAGTTAAATGGAGAAAGGTAGACCTGTCCTCATAAAGAAAATTGATTAATGGTTGTCTTAACCACTTTTCTTTCTCCTCACCCATTCACTCCACTATTCTCATTATACCACTGGCCCTTTACTCTCTTTCCGATACTTTTTAATTTGCTTGTTAAGAATCTACCTCCTTGGAGGAACGGAGGTTTTGTTCACTATCCCAATGAACAACAAGTGATCCAAAACCAGTGACAAGGTGGTATAAGAGGCCTGATAGGGATTGATCAAGAGTAATATAACAGAGAGAAATTACTGAAAGACAATTGAAAGATGAGCATGATAGTGGGACAAGAGGAAAGAAATAGAGGAAGAAACTGTGAGGCAAAAAGGACATCTACAGAGGTCTAGATACAGGCAAAAACATAGATGAATATATTTATATATGATGATGGGGAAATACATCTACGTACATACACTTAAAGTGTTAGCATTATGGCACCAGATGGACATTGAACCTTCCTCAATTACTTCCCCAATGCAAGAACACTTTAAATTGGCATTCTTTGATACTTACCTTCCCAACACAGTCATTGAAAACAAATTTGTGCATAAGCAAAAGTGATGAGTACAGCTGATGGTACCCTACTATCAAAGATATAGTATCTAGGCTCTTAAAAGCTTAAAGGTAAACAAGTGGCCATCTAGCTCAAAAGTCCACATGGAAGAAACACACCAGCCTGTGTGACCGCAGTGTCAATGAAATCAGGTATCAGCCATCAAAGAACTAAAAATTACATATGTGGAGATATACAGATTGGGAACCCAAAGTCCATCTGCAGGGAAAGTGACATCCCCTTTATAGAAGGGTCATGGGGAGAAGAATCAGTCAAGTACAGTGTAGCAACAATGAAATATGAAAATTTCCTCTAGTCTGTAATGCTTCCTCCTCCCCAGTATCATGATCTGAATTCTACCTTACAAATCTGCTGAGACCAGAGGATGTACACAGGTACATATAGGAACCGGAAACATGGAGAATCCAGGACAGATGATCTTTTTAGGACCAGTGGGGAGAGTGGCAGAACTGGAAGGATGGAGGAAAGGTGGAACAGAAAGGGGGGTCCGGTTATAAAGTTCTACATATAACCTCATCCCTAAGGTATAGACAAGAGGGAAGTGGGTGAAGGGAGACATCAGGCAGTGTTTGAAATGACAAAATAATAATAATTTATAAATTATCAAGGGTTCATGAGGGAGGGGGCCCCGGAAAGGAGTGGAAAAAGGAGCTAATACCAGTGGCTTAAATAGAAAAAAAGTTCTGAAAATGATGATGGCAACAAATGTACAAATGTGCTTTGCATACAATGGATGGATGTATGGATTGTGATAAGCCCCCAATAAAATGAATTTTTAAAAAAGAAATTATTAATCTAAAAAGAAAAAGAATCTACCTCCTGTCCTCTTCCTTCTATGATTTAAGAAATGTTGAGCTGTATCATTTGCTTCATTCTGGCTAGGAAGCAATTAAGAAGTGGCCCATGCCATTATGGAAGCCAGGATAAACTTATGGTAGAATATAAATTTAAATTCAGAGTGAAACTTTTATCACCATCTGCTTTCATAAAAGGAACAAAAATACATATTGAGGGCTATAGAATAAATGCTGATTTGTTATATTTCACTGTCTTGATGCCTCTTATGCTAAAACAGGCTAATTTAAAAGAAGAAAAGTATGATTCTAATGATTTTAGAAAACAGTACATGTCTGAACTCTGTCTGCAGAGAACAAAGCTAGCACTTGTTAAAGCTAATAGAACAGAAGTTACAAAACATGTTTCCTTGTAGGTTCACCCCATACCTCATTGTGACATACAAAACCCGTCAGATCATATTTAACATAAATATGAAGAATATAGTTATGTAATTATAAAAATATACTATTGTAAACAGTGAAAATAGTATCATTTCCCCAAATTACTGTTTGTATATATTCTATAAAGACATAAGATTTCTTCAAATTATTTCTCTCTTTAAAAAGATTTTTAAAAATCATTTGAGGCCTGAGCCCTGGTGACACAGTGGTTGTGTGCAGGACTGCAGCCCATAGGAGTGACAGTTCAAATCCAGCAGCAGCTCTCCAGGAACAAGGCTGGGCTTCCTACTCCCACCAAGGCAATAATGCCCCTCCCCCCCAAAAAGAAAAATCATTTGATATTGGGTCTCAAGATGGAAAGGATATCTTACAATTCTCTCAATGAATATACTATAGCTTTCTTTTTCTTGCTCTCACTTAAAATAAATTATTATTGATATCATCAGGAAATTCTACCTTGGTTAGGGAACGATTCTCTCTTCTCAGAACCTTTCTTTTAAAATTTTCTTAAATGTATTTTGTGACCATATATATAATACTAGTAACTAAACAACCTCGCTTGTCTGTTGTTACATTTTCTCACTGAAATTCTCAGTGAAATTATCAGTTCATTTTAGAGCGTGGGTTACTGAGACAACCCATTCTCTGTTTCATCTTAAATTAGTTATTTCTTCCCAGTTTGTCCTGTAAAACCCAGATATGGAGTTGGAAATCTTAGTGCCTGTTCCTAGTTGGCTTAGAATGTTTATAGTTGATAGTACTTATTTGCCATTGCCTTGATTGTGCTATCTTCTAAGATAGCAGTGGTGAAACCATATTTAATTTCTTTTAACAGTTGTCCCAGGAAATACTGCAGGCTCTTGGTCCCACATGTTTAACTTTTCTGTGGAAAGCACCTCTCTTGTCTTCAGCTGATCTGGGTGTAACCATTTGGAGACTCTTAGAGCAGAAAGTTTGGTCAACCAATTTTTAACTCACAACTTTGTAAGCTGAACCAACTGAGGTGTTTATGGTGTTAGCTCTCGCTTCTACTTTAATTTTTAATCTTCTTCAATTAAGGCGTGGACAAAGCCAGCACCTTAAAACTGGCAGCCACTCCATGGTGGAAAGAGAAGGCCTTCTACTCCTGTCAAGAGTTACAGTCTCAGAAACCCACTGGGGCAGTTCTACCCTATTCTCTAGTCACCACTTCATATAGATTTTAGCAACAGTTGTTGTGAGTTTCCACTTAAAGAGAGAAAAAAGGCAAAGAGAGCAGGAAGTCAATGCAAAGATAATAGGAAAGAAAATCATAGATCAAAATTTACTTTCTATTATAAGCTTTTTTGCTAATGTTATCATCATATATATTATTCTAAAGAACTCTTCAAACATTGCGGTTCTCCTGGGATAAAGACAATGGGAAGAACTCTGTATGACATTTTAGCAAAACCTAAATATCAAATTCATTTTTTCATAGTGTATCTTTCAATATTTCAATGTTATCTCTGCATAGGCAGCTCATAGCAAAGAAGGAAGGATTCAGTCACAAGAGGGAGAGGCACCAAACATCATTAAAGTAGAAGAAAGAGGTCCTGGAATTTGACACAAAGTTTGTACATACCCTGTGCAAAGTCATTAATAAACGAATGGTAGCACTGCACAGCTGGTATGTGAGATACTAATGTCACATTTACATATGATTGTTCTCATGGCTACTGAGGTGTGCTGTTTTCAGTTCTCTCAGGCAAGCAATGTAGCTTATCTGTTTTAACTGCAGTCTGTAGCTGGAATGACGCCCATATCCATGAGTATCAAGAGGCCTCAGAATACAGGCATATGTTACTTGCTTTTCATTTCCCTATTAGAGCATATTAATTTTTATTCAAACCATTATTATTAGTAGTAGTAGCAGTATTTAGTCATCTCCCTCTTTTCTCATATAATTTGCAAAGACAATGAATCTAAATCTTTATCTACTGCAAGTCCTTGAATACAATTATTTTGCTTCTTTTTTTCTTGAATAAGTATTCAAAAGGAGCACTAACAAGAGCACTCCATCTTAAAAACACCACCACACTTATTCATAGATTGACATTTTAGTATAAAAGACCTAGTAGCTGGTTCTACTCAACATGATAAAGAACCTTGGAAGAAAAATTGGTAAAGCAAATAATTCATGTGTTTGTGTAGGATGCAGAATAACTTAGATGTGATAGAGATGTTAGCTGACCTATGATGACACTGTGCGTAGGACAGAATGGCTCCAAATGACTTTCAGGGATGTGGACTTTGCTGGGCAGATTTCAAGCCTGTTTGTCAAACCATCTCTGGAAACATTGAATGCCAGTGAAAAATGGGGGGGTGACTGTTTGGTAACAATATTAGCCCACCCACACCTAAAGACTATTGCTGAACTAGAGAAAGGCAGCCAACCATATGTCTCTTGTAACACCACCCACCTGTCCCTTTAGCGTGATTAATAACTCACCACCCCCAAAGACTATCTCAGAAGTTCAGAAGGCAGTTCTGTATATCTTGTAACACATGTGTGATAAAAGCGGAGAAACTAAACTTGCCATCATTGAATCTATCCAGGCTCCTGGTGGCCATATAGGACAGGATTGAATGGCCCCTGGGGATCTCTTCAGAGTAGTGGAGAACTTCATCTTTTTCCCTTCTGGAGGAGGGTGGTTATAAATGATTGGCCTTTCAGACTGCTGCCCAACATGCCACTACTACCCCACCAGGGCTCAAGAAACCAGTAAATTATCTTTAACAGGAAGCTATCAAGCCAAAGTTGGATGCACAGATGCATGTAAATGATGGTGCTGGCAAGGACTATTGAAAATACCACAGACTACCTAAAGCAACAACATGTAGTTGGGAAATGCTATGAGAAGAGTCCTGGAGAAGGACATCAGGCTTGATGAAGTAGAGAAGCAGCCCCAAAGAGGAAGGCCCTCCACACGATGGAGGGACACAGTGACTGAAGCAGTGGATCAAAGCATGGGGATCACAGTGAGGATAACCCAGGGCTGGCAATATCTCCTTCAGTGGGACACAAGGTTGCTATAAGTTAGATCCAACAGGAAGACACCCAATAACGGCGACAACAACCCTCAGGAAAGCAAAGTGGAAGGGATCAACAGGATCCAGCTATGGAGAGCCATAAAAGAACAAAGAAGACCATGGAAATCTCTGAGAACACCGACTTCTCCTCACCTCAGGGATCCACATGAAACCCTCCTCCCCATTTTACTTCCAGGAGGCAACCCAGGGAGAAAATGCAACACACACACACACACACACACACACGGCCTGCTTATCCAACTACATCCCTGTCTCACAGTATGTGTCATTCTTTTAGAAAATCACCCATTTTGTGCTACTACATCTGTTGAAACCTCCAACTTTACAGCTAGCAATTGAATGCTTCCCCATTTGCACCACCTTAATAGAGATGGAATGAGAGAGCAAGAGCCAGAAAGGTTATAGATAACAGGTAACTAGCAAATAAAAACTGTAAGACTAGCAAATTTGACATATATGGTCAAGATAAATCTATACAAAATATAACACTACACAATCATGCCAATTGTCTTTCAGTCAATATGATATTATTGTCTTTACAGATATTTTCTGCATCTATTGAATAGTTGCTCATAGTCTCTAGGAACTAAACTATATTCCTGTTATTTTAGACATTTAAACAAGAATAGTAACCACATCACCTGAAGATGATCTTTGGGACAGCGTTGAACCCGTCTAAGGAAGAGCACGAGTTCTCCTTTGGGAGAAAATCAACTTTTGTAGTTGTTCGTGTACACTCTCCTCCCATTTAGAAAACAGAACCAATATAACTCTGTGTTTTAATAGATAATCTTTAAAATATGTAAGCTTCTGTTTTTTTTCAAAAAATGATGGTCCATAACAAAATAATCATTGATTATTCTCCTAGAGAAACTGAATCCCTTGATTAGATTGTCCTACATCAAAAGTCTGCATCACTGTAGCAAGAATGTCATTGCTAGCACCAGGCTACCACATGGCATGGAAGAGGCACGTTGACTCCTGCCAACTTGTGTTCAATTGCAAGGACTTCAAGCACTACACTGATACTGTTGACCTCAAACGACGAATACATTCTTTTGCTTGTTTGTTTGGGGGTGCATCACCGCCCTTAGGTGGTGGGAGTAGGAGGCCCAGCCTTTGCTCCGTGGAGCTGGAATCGAACTTCCATCCCAGTGGGTCGCAGTCCCGCGCACAACCACTACACCACCGGGGCTCAGCCCACAAATACATTCTTAAAGAGTAACACAGCTGCACGAATGTCACCAATAATAGGTACATGCTTTTAAACTATGATTTTCTTTGCTAGCCTCATGGAGAGGAACTTGCTAGGCAAGGATACATTGTTTCCAGAACAATAAGAAAGTAGAATTGCCTTTTGTACTTTCTTCCTTCTTTCCTTATTACCTTTCTGCCCTCTGCTTGCCTCTTTGCCCGTTTTCTTTCTCAAAGTGGCAATTTACAACTGTTCCGAAAAATCTACAGGAAGACTGATGTAATCAAAATTACCGAACTTCCACAAAACAATTACTTGGAATTTAATACAGATGTCACTATAAGGCCAGACAAGTGAATTGAATTTTTTTCTTGTTATCATCTCCATCCTCAATTTTAACACTGAAATGAATTAAAAATTCATTTTTCAGAGTCCTTAAGTAATCTTTCCATATCACGCAATGTTGGCATTGGTAGCTTTAGCAAAAATAATTCCTAGGAATGAAAATTAATCTCAAAACCCACCAATGCAGGTCATGGGTGTTATACAGATCACTCATTAAAAAAAAATTATCAGTAACCCAATAAGACAATGTGATTTTACATTACTTCTAGAAATATGTATTCATAATTTTAGGGATTAGATATTATTTAATTCTCATTGTTATAGTTTTGTCAATTTTATGTATATCAGTAGTATACATACACTGCACAAGCCAAACACATTTTAAGAAACTTTATTGTGAATTGAGTGAAGGATTACAGAGCACTCATCCTTTTTATATTCAGCAACACTTTCCCTCTGTTTCCTCTTTTTCTTTCTCCTTTCCTATCCCTCTGAACATCGCCAATGGGTAAATGCTGCCCTTTTGCTCTAACAAGTTTAATTGCTCTCCCACAAAGGTGTGTTCAGTTCTAGTCCTGAAAGATGATTAAGGGCTATAATCTAGAGAGGCCCACCTGTCTTTTTCCAATCAGTTCACCTGATCTATCCTAAAACTTTTTAGTTGTGGTCTACCTTTCTCTTGGGCTTTTTAATGTGATACTTATCAAAGTAGTTGATAGTGCTTAATAGGCATCGTCTAGTTCTGATCTCAGAGTTGGGTTTGCATGCTTTGTTAATTCATTGGACTAATTGTTCCCAGATGCCTTTCAATTTTCATTACTCTTCTTTCTCCAGACTTCGAGAGATTCATATTAGATGGCTGTTTGTGAAGTGTCAAGACCTCAGTCTCTACTCAACCGAGCAAGACATATAGCATGTTTTTGTAAATGATGTTAAGCCAATACACCTTGGTATCCCAGAAACTAAAATCCTAATTCCCCAGGCCCAGGAATTCATTCCTTTAAATATTTGTTTATGTATAATAACTATTCATACATTTTCCTCCTGCATGCTTCACCACATTTGTAGATGTATTTGCAGAAAATGGAAATATACATATACAAATACCCTCTTTCAAATCTATATATATTCATGGGCATAATCTCAATCTTCCTCCCACTTGTTCAGTCATGTCTGCTTAAACATCTACTTGTAAAAACTACTATTGCAAGATTCTATATATAACAGAATTTGCCTCTGTTGCACTTAACTCTTGAAAATCTCCAAATGTCTTGCCCTATCTTCCTTAATGTATACCCCCCTCTCTTTTGTTGTACGCTGTTTTCCCTCTCAGCCTGTCTACCCTCTTGCCCATGAATTACCCTCCTTGCTTTCTGTTTTTCACCCCTTGTGGAATGACCAAAGTATATTTTTAATTTTGTCTTTAGTATGGAAAAGTTTCTTAAAATTTTATAATAGTAGCCTCATACAATCATCGTCCTCTGTTGACTGATTAATTTCACTCCACATGATGGTCTCTAGGTTCATCTAGATTATGAGGTGTTTGACACATTCATCCTAATTTCTGAGTGTAGTGTAATTTTTTTTGTATAATTGGTTTTCTTCCTACAAATTCTTTACTATTTGTTTATCTGGAAATGGCTTTATTTTGCCATTGTACTTGAGGGACAATTTTTGGGGGGTATATAATTCTTGGCTAGCATTTTTTTCATACAAGGTTTCATATGTATTATCTAGGTACTGTCTCATATAAGGGTTTCTGCTGAAAAGTCAGAGTTTGGTCTTACTGGCTCCTAGCTATAACCATTTTTAAAAATAATATACTCTCAAGATTCTTTCCATGGTTTTTATTTTTGAATGTCTAATTATGATATATTTTGGTGTTTTTCCTTTGGGATATTTCCTACTTGAAGTTGATTCAACTACCATGTGCATATCTCCTCTCTCTCTCTCTCTCTCTCTCTCTCTCTCTCTCTCTCTCTCTCTCGATGATTGGGAGGTTTTTTTCTAATAAGTATTTGGCAAATTTCTCTGCTATTTTTTATCTCTGTGTGTGTTTTTCACTTCTAGAATTCCTCTTGCTAAACAACTCTTGGTACCACATAATTCCTAGGGTTTCTTTGGAATTTTTTTCCAGGAAGTGGAGGGAGGAGTCATTTCTGTAGCAGAGATTTGTGTTTCAGATCACTGACATGATGTACCATAAATTCAATTCTATGCCTTTGCTCTTTCAATACATTTACATCTGAAATCTAATTATCAATCTTCTGAGCATTTGCATACGATTTCTAATTTTTCGTGTGTTTAGCCACTTTGCTCTGATAGCATTTTTATGAATTTTTCTAAGGTTTTATTTGTGTGTTTGGTGTATGTGTGTATGGGGCGGGTGTCTTCCATGATGTTATCTTTAGTTTTCTCTCAATCCATACAATGTAACCAAGGACCATTCTCCTGAACATCTTACTGGGTAATTGCAGTGGCATTTCTTCCTTTGAAAAGTTTTTTTTCTTGTTTGAGCTAGTCTTTCTTACTTCTTCATGCAAACTTAAATTTTCTGCTGTCCCCAATGTATTGTGTTGTTATTGCTTTAGTGCTTACCTGATGTCTAGGTGCTATCTGAGTGAGCAGGGTTCTTTCTGAATACATATAGCTCTTGGAGGCTCACGTATGATTGGGTCATGTCATGTGGGAAGAACTGTTGTGTTTAACTGGGCATAATAAGTAAAGTGATGATTAAAAAAGTAGAATATCAAAAAATACTAAAATGAAAAATAATTACATAAATATAGCACACGTGGCAGTCATGTACTCTGGTGCCAATTTGATTAAGAGTGTAGAGGTGGAGTCAAGCCTGTCTATCTGCAGATAGCCAATGAGATCTCTGGGTAGGCATGTCTTTCTCCTGAGAATTCTGGGAAATCTCATGGTATTTTTCCCTCTTGGAAAATGTCTACTGAGAAGACACAAGGCTGAGTCCTTGAAAGACATTGCAGCTGACAAGACACAAGGTAGACTCCCTGTGAGATATCCTGGAGGAGAAGTCACGTGGGCTTACCCTGATGGAACCAGACCTCTGAAGTCAGGAAAGCCACACGGAGACTCCTGTCAATGCTGAGATGCTTCTACCACCACTGGATGCACATGACTCTGCATCCACTGGCCTGTGATTGTCCTGACATCATTGCATGTGCTTCGTGAGTCTGAAGAGGAATAATGGATTGATATCAGATATATGGGATAATATTGGACTTATGGACTTGGACTGGACTAGGTTGGGATGCTTTCTCAATGTTCAATTCCTCTCATATATAAACCTCTCCTTTATATACATGTGCATGTTTATGAATTTGCTTCTCTAGACTACTCAGACTAACATAACACATTTTTCTTTCATTTACCTCTACCTAGTTTCTTATAATTCTATCATATAAACATTTTAGTTTGTGTTTTAAAAAAGATTTATATTCCAGGGGAGGGAGAGGAAAAATGATGGCTAGGTTCAAGTCAAAAGCAAATATTTTGAAAATGATGATGGCAGAAGGTATACAAATGTGCTTGAAACAATGGATGGATGGATGGATGGATGGATGGATGATGGATGGATGGATGGATGGATTGTGATAAGTGTTGCATGAGTCCCTAATAAAATTATTTAAAAAGTAATTTTAATCAGTTTTATATTCCAATAAGATAGTTAAAATTTTAATGATTAAAACATTTTAAAGGATAGAATTGTGAAACACTAGATAGAGAAAAATGAGAGAAAAATTATAGTAAATGGCATGAAAGACCATATCTGGTTTCCCTTTGGCCAGGAGGCAAGCATCAGGCATGCCTCCATGCTCCATCTATCTTTGACATCAAATGCTCCTCTCGTGACACTCTGCTTCAATGCTGGGTTTGATGATGCATTGGAATGGCAACTTGATTACCACCAGCCAGTGAACTTGCTGGTAGGGAGCAATGGGGAGTATGAGTAAAGTGCAGCCAGTTCTAGCTGGCCTAGATATTATCTTCAGCCATGACCCTGATCCAGATCATGTAAGCTCAGATGGTCACTGAGGCCAAGGTTCAAGGGACTCCCTATGGCTTTAAGGGGACCTGGGGGCAAAGTGGGTGGGGATGGAAGGAATTCTTACCCGCAGAAAGTGGCTAGTGATCATTCCTGTTTCTGGCACTGCACTTCCTACTATTCTGATTAGGTGGACCTCAGGCTCCTCTAAGCGTGGATGTGGTGCACCAGGACTCAGGCTACACGTGTGTGGCTATGACTTTGGTGCAGGAGGTTTGCTGGAGGGGGGGTACAGGTGAACCAGTGGGTGTGGGTGGTTATTCTCTGGTGAAGAAGAGAGTGGAGGAAGCCATGCAGAATCTCAGATTTTTCATTGTTGGTAGCCAGTATGTGTCTTCCCTAGTTTTGAAAAAACTGAATTGCTCTCAGCTGAACAACCCCAGTGGCAGGTTACCACTCTGTGGGGTGTGATCTGGTCACTTCCAACTCATAGTGACCCTGTTGATGACAAAGGAGACCATTGCTGAGTCCTCCACCATCCCCTCAGATATTGGTACAGTGAAGCCCCTTGTTGCAGACAACTTGTTGAGGCCCTTCTTCTTTTTTGCTGTCCCTTTATTTTACCAAGCATGATGTCCTTCTCCAGAGTCTGGTTTCTTCTCATAATACGTGCAAAGCATGTGAGAGGAAGTCTTGCCATCCTTGCCTTTAAAGAGACTATACTCCTTCCAAAAACAGATTTGCTTTATTCTTTTAGCATTCCATAGGACTTTTAATATTCTTCACAGAACCATAATTCAGATGTGTGTATTCTTCTTCAGTCTTTCTTATTCCATGTCTAACTTTCACATGAATGTGAGATTACTGAAAATATCATGGTTTGACTCAGGTGTGCCTTAGTCCTCACAGTATCCTCCTTGCTTTTCCACACGCCAAGGCGATCATGTGCAGCAAATTTACCCAGAGCAATGTGACTTTTTAATCTCTTGAATACTGCTTCCATGAGCTTGGATAATGGATTCAAACAAAATCCTTGACTTCAATCTTTTCTCCATTTATCATGATATTTATCGGATTGGTTCATTTGTGAGGATTTGGGCCTCCTTTACATTGAGTTGTAATCCATACTGAAGGCTGAAATCTTCGATCTCCATCAGCTGACATTGGAACACAGTTTTCTGTTGGTCAGTTACATTATAGACTAAGAATTATATCTGGGAGTTACATTTTGGAGACCAGCAGGCAGGGCAGCCAACAATTCACTTGTTTCCAACAATTCATCTGATTTCTCGCTATTCAATTCAGTTCTTCTCTGAGTCAGTATTCAGTCCAACTGCTTATCCTTTCTTTGAAACTCGAGGTTTCAAGATTATCATCTGTATCTCTTTTCTCATGTCTTTTCTGTAGATCAGTAGTTCTCAACCTCCCGAATGCCGCGACCCTTTAATATAGTTCCTCACGTTGTGGTGAGCCCCCAAACATAAAATTATTTTCATTGTCACTTCATAACTGTAATTTCGCTACTCTTATGAATCAGGTGACCCCTTTGAAAGGGTCGTTTGACCCCCAAAGGGGTCAGGACCCTCAGGTTGAGAACTGCTATTGTAGAAGGTCTGTGTAACCTGTCTTCCTAAGCTATCATATTGCTGGAATCTCATAAGCAAATGTTCAAACATTTTGTGAATGGAGTGTTAGAGAATGTGATAAACTGTCCAGGGACAGCATCAGGCATATAGTATCTTGTGTATTCTAAAAGTGATGTATATCTCCAAGCACCTATGTAGAAATAAAGATAAAATTATCTCTAAAACTGTTAAATTATTCAAAATGATTCTAGCAGTGATCAAAAATTGATTTTCCAAGTGCAGGTGATAATTTCAAAATAAATAGTTTCATGAAATGTGAGAATAGGGGAAAAGGTAGTATTTCTAAATAATTCATTTCATCTATTATTCTGATATATAGTCAGCTAACTTTATAAATTTATTATCAAAAGTAGATTTTCCTCAATTTCATCGACATGGATGAAATTCTTATTGACCAAAATAATATTTTCATTATAATATAGTTTATGAAAATCATATTTTCAACTTGTTATGGAGAAAAATAACATTTTATATTCTATTTTAAATTGTCATTATGGGGATCTATCTAGTATTTTGGGTTTATAACATTTTAAAATAATTTGCTTTTGACCAAGTGAGTTTACAGGCAGAACAATATCTGACTTGGTAGATGTTGCCATTATTCTTTCATCAAGAAAACTCTTCAGACTTCATTGTTTGTAGTTCC
This sequence comes from Nesogale talazaci, assembly GCA_004026705.1. NCBI lineage: Eukaryota > Metazoa > Chordata > Mammalia > Afrosoricida > Tenrecidae > Nesogale > Nesogale talazaci. Next base: position 23,293 of record PVJH01006877.1, read on the forward strand.
CAATTAAGCTGCCTCTGTCTCATGGCAACTGTATGTAAAAGAAATAAATTGACATTTTGCTTGGTCCTGGGTCAATATAATATACTCATAATCATTGTTGTCCCAATGTGCGTTTTGATTATCTTGCAACCTAGATGATTCATCTTCTAGTATTTTATGAAATAATATAATGCTGTGATTCATAGTGTTTTCATTGGTTAATTTTTGGAAGTTGATGATAACCAATGCTTTCTTTCCTTCTGTCTTAGTTTTGAAGCTCTGTTGAAATCTGTTAACTGTGGGTGACTCTGCTGGTCTTTAAAAGATTGGTAATTTAACTTCTAGTATCACAGCAATATGAATATGACCACAGTAAGAAAAGGTGGTAGTTATCAGCCTTAAAAAATGTTATTGTTGTTTATAAGTATTTTCAATCAGCCTCCAGTTCATAGTGAACAACTGAACGAATTATTGCCCAGTCTTGTGCCATGTCAGTCAATACTGTAGTTGTGTTGAGCCAATTGTATTAGCCATAGTGCCATTCTATTTAATTGTGGGTTGTGGCAGTTACATCATCTCCTGTCAACTTACGAAGGGGTGGAGTCTAGACTGTGAATCAGGCCATAGCCAATGAGGTCTCCATGTGGGCATGGCCTTCTCCTGAGGATTTTGGGAACGCCTGTGTTCCTCCTTGGAGGCAGGAGGCTATCTCTGCTTGGTCTTCGTGCTGACAAGTCAGATGGAGCAACACTGATGGAGCAACTGGAGGAACCATATGGAGACCCACGCCAGCACAGAGAGGCTTCTGCCATCACTAGATCCACTAGAATTTCCACCCACTGGCCTGTGATCTTCCTGAATTTGGCATCATAGCATGGCTGCGTGAGGCTAAGGAGGAATTGATGGACTAGTGTCAATATATGGGGCAATATCACACTTACGGGCTTGATCTAGACTGGGTTGGTATGTTTTCTTATGTACAATTGCTCTTTGATATAAAGACCTCTCTTACACACAAGAGTCAATGAATTTGTTTCTCTAGTCATCCAAACTAACACAAGGGTCTTCTCCTTTTTTCTGACCATGTACTTCACCGAATATCATATTCTTTACTGGTGACTGGTCTCTCCTGACAACGTATCCAAACGATGTGGGGTAAAGTCTCGCTATCCTCTCTTTTAAGGGGCATGCCAACTCTACTTCTGCCAAGAGAGAGTTGTTGATTCTTCTGGCCATTCACATACTTTAAATACGCTTCACTAACATCATAATTCATATGATTCAATTTTCTGATGAGTTGGGACCTCAAGAATAATTCACTGAGCTTCTCCAGTTGACTTAGGAGTATTTGAACTTACCTCAATACAATTTGAACGAAGTCAGTCCAAGTAAAATATTCATATACACCATGCTGTCCTTGAATAACGAAAAGTTGCTGAGATTCTTAAAATATGACCAAAATAGGAGCACTGCAAGTAAAAAATTTAATATAACACAATAGACATATTGTATGCATATTCAGAAGCAAAAGAATCTAATCTAAAAAGAGACTGTCTCAAGTGGAGGGACCAGTTATCTCTATTTTCCCAGAAATGAGGAACTGAAAAGATTTCTAGAACACATGGTTTTCCATGCTTGGACAGGCAAAAATGAAGTAAGTGGGTTACTCTACACAGAGATAAGATGAAACAAAGTCATATTTAACTGGGGAGAAAAAGGTACCTTGAACTCCTTAAATATGAAAGATCAGAGAAGTCTGTTCCATGGCTGTTTGGAAGAAGATCGCTTAGTCCATTGCACAAATAACTGTCAGGGACTGTGGGATTTTGTGATTTTTGATTCCATTATGGGAAATAGAATTGACGCAAACTTACTTACTAGCAGCCTTGATACCAGGTCTGGGTTTTGCGACAAACTTTAGAAAATGCTTTTGAGTAAATACGAATAATTATATTCCATAGATTTAACGTTGCTACAGAATTATAATTAGGTTTCCTTTAAACAGTCGCTATGCCGTGGTGGCAAAGTGGTTCCATGAGGAGCTGCTGCCCCCAAGGTGAGCAGTTGAAAACCACTAGCTTCTCTGCAGGAGGAAAATGAGGTTTTCTATTTCTGTAAAGATTTGTCGTCTTGGAAACCCACAGGGGTGCTTATCGCCTCTCCTACAGGGTTGCTCTGATTCAGAATCAACTCAATGGCAAGAGGTTTTCTCAGCAAGTAGGGCTGATTATGCTTCCCTCGGTGGTCTTCCTTTCAAAATAGTTTTGTTCTCCTGAAAAGTGTAGGATTGAGTTAATACGCTGTGCTCTGTACATTGTTCAAATCAGCAGTCTGAAAACAACGTTCTGGCATTACTTAGAAGCAACATAACTGATGTCACTTATCAAACTCTAATTTTGGGCTTTACAAATGCTCCCCTCAATAGAAAGCACATGCTAGTATGTTAAATGAAAAATCTCCATCACAGAATATTGTTATTCTTTCCCAATATTTGAATCAGTATTCTTACTATAGGCCTATGTACTTAAGGATTAGACAACATGAAATAAAAAATAAAATAGAAATAGAAAGTAATGGATGGATGTACAGATTGTGATGGGTTGTATGAGCCCCCAATAAAATAATTTTTTAAAATGCAGATATGATATATCACAGTTGAGTTAAATGCATATTCAATAGTAGGAAATCTCTGTTAAAATTAAAAAATGAAATTACTAATTGTAAAATACAAAAAGGTACTCATAAAATGTAAGATACTTGTATTTCTACTGAGAACAAATATGTATCTGTGTGTAAATGCTTTTTGAAGCCTACTCTGTAACACAATGGTCCCTGGTTTGATAGTTTTCCACAAAGTAGGACAAGGTTATTTCACAAGAGTTACTAGGGTAGATGGTGGCACCTGAACCACACAATGAAAGAGTGAATAGCTTTAATAGGTTTGAGTTTCTTGAACTTGCTCTTTCCTCTGCTTAAAGTCTCTGATAATTTGGAAACCTCTACTGTGTTCTGACACATTGTAAGAATTCAATCAAAATAAGCCTTCACTTTCATGAATATACCACACTTTTATTAACATTTAGAAAATATTTTCACCTTTTTTTGAAAAATTGAAATACAGATACATAACTATGGAAAAGTACAGAAATGAAATGACATATAATTATGACAGTGGTAACCATTGCATGTAAGTTAGTCATTAAGTTACATGATTTCACAGATCAATCCTATGAAGTAGGTACTATTATTGTGTCCATTTTAAAGACAGGTAAACAGAGGCAGAGAGAACACTCCTGTGTCTAAAGTCACACATTTCATGAAATGACAGAGTTGGGATGCAAACCTGGCTAGTCTGGCTATAGAACACATGTCTATATTGCTCTGTGATAGTGCACATGTCACTGACATGTTTTTGTCAATTAATATATTTTTAATCAGTTACTGGAACTCCCAAGTTGACCAATCTCCAGTAACTGAATTCCTGCAATGTGTGAGGCACTTTTATTTCCAGGCATATTACTTTAGCTGGTCTGTGAGGTACGTAAAAGTCTTTCCAGCTGACATTCACTTGTTTTCTTGGGCACTTACAATACTTACTAAGAAATAAAGAAGAGACATCTGACATCTGACATTCTGTTGTTTCTAACCAATTACACTACGCTGCATTATTTCTCAAGAAGAGTATGAATTTATAGAATAAGGAAAATGTCCCAGTTTAAAACAGTATCCAATTAGCAGACTTATTTCAAATGCTCTTAATTTTCCACAAAAATCAATATCTCATAAAGGAGATTTCATAGTAATGTTGAGAGTATATATACTTAACCACTGTGCTATTGCTAGAATTTGGAAGGATTTTCCTAAATTCATCACTAATGGGGTGTAGATCTTGAAATAAATATGATATTGCACTAAGGATTTGCTGTAGGAATGTAAGAATTACAAACCATTTCCCTTAAATCAATAAGAAGCTCCTTTTCCAAAAGGAAGCAGGGAAAATGAGCCAATCCCAAGGGTTCAAGTAGAAAGAAAGTGTTTTGAAAATGATGATGGCAACAAATGTGCAAATGTGCTTGACACAATAGATGCATGTGTGGATAGTGATAAGAGCTGTATGAGCCCTCAATAAAATGATTTTTTTTAAAAAGAAGGTCCTTTTCCAAACTCACATTCTGATTTAAAAATGAGCATCTATGAATAAAAGTGGTCTTCTAAAAATTAACCACTTGTGTTTATAAGAGAACCAAAATATCTCTCTCTGGTCCTGCAAAGACATTTAATTCTAGATCCAATTGTAAGATGTTACAACTTCCAGACATACCTAAGGAACATGCAAAATAAAGTAGATAATAAAGATGCACTATGGCTGTGAAATATGTCTAGGCTAGAATGGGAGAATGAAAGTACTGGAATAAGTCCTGTGTACTTAGAAAAGTTGTCTTTCATGCAGTCTATATGATGGAGTATAAGACTCAGAGTGGAGAAGTGAATCTTATTCCAACTTTGGCCAGGAGAGCCTTATTCCAGAATGATTTCTGAGAATGATGAGTAAAGGTCACGTTTGCTAAAGATGGAAAGTTCTATTTCCTATTACAGGCACTTTACCTGCATTGGTTCATCCTGTTCTCACAGTTTGTTGTGCTCCCGTAGAATCTGAACACAATTTAAATAGAACCAGTCATTTGAACTGAACAAAGGAATACTGTGTGGTTCGAAATCAGGAAAGGTTCAAAAACAACCAGGAAAGGTGTGAGTCAGTGTTCTATCCTTTCACTGTATTTATTCAGTCTGTGTGCTGAACAAATAATTCCAGAAGCTGGGCTACAGGAGGAAGAACATGGCATCAGGATTGAAGGAAGCATTTGATGAGTTTCTACTACAACCTGTGATATACAGATGAATAACCTGGCTGGCTGAAGCATTTGCTGGTGAAAATCAAAGACTACAGTGGAGTGTAACTCATTGAAAGAAAAACAAATCCTTAGAACTGGACCAATAAACATGATGAATGGCGAACAGAGTGCAATTGTCTGGGATTCCAGTTTACTTGAATTCACAGTCAGTGCTCATGGAATAAGCAATCAAAAAATTAAACAGCATGTTGTATCAGGCAAATTTGATGCACAGGACCTTTTAAAATTATTGACAAGTAAGGTTGTTTCTTTGAGAACTATGACATATCTGACATAAGCCATGATATTTTCAATTGCCTTGTATGGATGTGAAGCTTGGATAATGAATAAGAAAGACTGCAGAAGAATTTTTACAGTTGAATTAAGGTTTAGACGAAGAATCTTGAAAGTTCCAGGGAATATTAGAAGAACAAACAAAGCTACCTGGGAAGAATACCTTCAGAATGCTTCGTAAAAGCAAGGATAAGACCATCTCATCTGTACTTTGAGTGTGTTATCAAGAGGGACAAGACATCTGAAAGATGACACTATGCTTGGTAGAGTAGGAGGGCAGGGACTAAGAGGACGACCCTCAAGGAGATAGATTGACCAGTGGCTTCAACAATGGATTCAAACTTAGCAATTTTGAAGATGGGGTGGGATTAGGCAGTGTGTCATTTTTTTATAAGAGTTGTCATATGGGCTGAGCCCCAGTGGCGTAGTGGTTGAGTGCGGGACTGAGGCCCACAGCCTTGGCAGTTCAAATCCAGCAGTGGCTCTCCAGAAGCAAGGCTGGGCAGCTCCCACAACCACCAGAGGGCAGTGATGCTCCCCACCCCAAATAAGAGCTGTTTTGAGCTGCAACTGATTTGACTTCACCTCACACCACCACCACGTCCTCACAATAACAACTCTTAATAACTGGCACCCTGTGAGGCATTGGAAATCAACAGAGAAGCTGTGCATGAGCAGCAAAATGGATAGAGAAGGAAACAAATGATAATTCAGGCTTGTTCATAAAAATAGAGTTATCAGTGGTACAGAACAGATAGCTCAGAAAGAGGCATCTGCAAATGAGTCTGGTTTATAATAGAGGCAACATCCCAAATTATTGTTAAAGGGAGCATTAATTTATTTTGTGACAGGTATAATAAATAGTACTCTTCCCTATTTTGCAACACCTAATAATACATGTTAAAATGATTCTAAGGAATACTAGAATTACATGTAATAACAATAAAAAGTTAAACTGACAGACACTGTACAATGACGTATTGGTTACTATTGTAAATGTTTTTGCATAGACTTTCTTTTGGTTCTCAATAGCATTGCTTGGTAGCAACAGTTATGTCACGGTGGTCCCTCTGCTTCCTCCAGAGGTTAGCAAAATTTGCCAATGCTCAAGTTCCTTATGCCATATTGTATTTGCATGTAACCTATACACATCAACCTAAAACAATTTAAATATGTAAATAGAACTTTTAAGGTCCCTGCTTGCTTTTGAGGCTTTTCACTGATGACTTAATTGCTTTTTAGTTGCTTTCCACCCCCCACTGCCCTACCACCCATGCTGATAACCCCCATAAATATTTTCCATCTAGTTGTTTGAATCTACAGAAGCTGAACCTATAGATACAGAGACCCAACTGTACCAATGCAATTACGTAACATTAGCCAAGGTCATGGAACACAGAACTGTTTCAGTAGCCATTTCCAGCTTGACCTATCCTAAAGTGGCATTCCTAAACTTCCCTCTATGTCAAATTTGCCTGATCCATCTCAGAGGTCCTTTAAGCAGACAGATGTAGTTGCTCACGCTGAAAATCTTGTTAGTCATTTTCAACTCTTCTTTCTCTCACTCCACAGATAAATACTTTGGAAAACTCTTGTTTGCCTCTTAGCTTTAGGTAATATCTTAAGTCTACTGATTCTTCTTATACCTGAGTCCCTCCTTGTACTATTGATTGATTTAGTTCAAAAGACTCCAAACCACTCTGCTGGCTTCCAACCATGCTGCTCTCCAGTCTCTTCAGCCCGACAGAACAGACAAAATGTTATAACAGAGTAATACAAGAGTCCAAGCAATCCTTTAACATGTAAGTCACACCACAAGGCTTCTTTGAGTTATCTTTCCTGAGTTGCCAAAGTCCTTAAGGGGTCTGTGCAATTCCACATGATATGAATCCTGTGCCATATCTAACTTCATCTTCTCCTTGTCTCTTCCACTTTGGTCATACAGTCCTTTAAGCACATGGGCACTGAGGCTTCTCTGGCCGAGCCTTGTCCCTGAAGCACTGCCCCCGCCACCCCCCAAACACTGGGTCTGCTCACCCAAAACACTGAGCTTGCTTCTTGGTTCCTTTCAAAATTTCACTCAACTGTCTTTGCCATAAAGAAGTCCATCCTGGCAACTCTTTTAAGTCCACAGCCCATCATTATGATCTCTCCCCCACTGAGCTCAATCCAGTTCGTTCTGTGCCTTTAGGACATAGTCATTTCAATTTCCTGATTTGTATGTATCTTCTTTAATATGCATCCTGCAAGGGCAGGATCTTGTCTGCTTTTGCTCACCGATGGAGCCTAAGCAGCTAGCACAGTATTTGCATTTAGAATAGACTCAGTATATAGTTGCTGAGTAAATGGTAATGTTAGAAATGCAAGCCTTCAGTATCCATGAATTTATTGACTATACAATCCCATAAAATAAAAAATCTTTTGAAACAAGTAAATAAAAACACCAGGGACAGTCAAGCACTAAAAGAAGACCTTCAAGAAAAGAAGAGAAAGAATAAATATATACAATTTTAAAAAATTGAAACAAATAAAAATATCCATACAAAAAGTGAAAAGTATTTCCCATTCCTATGGTAAGGGGTGCATGTGCTTGATTTCTTTAGCACTCATTCACTGCCATTGAGTCCCTGCCGACGCATAGTGACCCTCCTGGGCAGGGTAAAACTGAGTTTCTGAGACTGTCACCCTTCACAAAACACAACATCAAAGGAGTAGAAAGCCTGTCTGTCTCTCACAGGGAAACTAGGCTCCTGGTTTTGAACTGCTGATCTTGGGAATCACAACCCACCTTTTAAATCCTACATCACCAGGGCGCCTATGATTAGTGCTCTTAAAAATTAAATTGGGGTGAGCAAAAGCATTAAAATCACTAGAAGTACTGAAAACATCTGTAGACTAATGAGAAAATAATTAAGTTGCCCAAACATTAGAAATAATAAATATGAAATTCACATTTTCTAGTAAGAGAACTCATTAAACTGAGGTGGTCTTTTTTATTTTCCAGGAAGAAGTCAGCCACACTAAAGAAGGAAAAGGAGATTATGTATGCTGTATGTTGACAAAGGTTCAACAACCCTTCCTGTGGAAGGGCTTTTGTAGAAAAATAATAGTCAATGTGGATCAGGAACGTGAACATCCCCTCCCCCCCCGCCCCTGCATTACATCAGTTGCTCCAACTCTGGGAATCTATTCTGAGCCCACACCCATGTGTCTAGACATAAGCAAGAGATTCAAACAATACGTATTTTGAAGATGTTAAGAAATGCTTACATATTGTTGTAATATCCAAGTATTTTATCATCCTTACAGAACACACATTTTAGGGGAGACTAATAAATTAACCAATAACCATATTTTTAGTGGTAAATAAACAAATACGAATTTAAGCAAAAAAAAGATGGAGAGCTCTGTTTAAGCCATGGTCTACAAGGATTAAACTGAAATCCCTGTGTAATAATGAAACAGGGACTTAAGAACCTGGGGAGGAGACTGCTACTTAAAAGGCAAGCTGGGCAGGCCACCACCCTCGGTGCATGGTGGAGTCCTAGAGCAGAAAAAGGGCAGGTCACAGAGAGGAGACAGGATGAACTGAGATAAAAGAAAGTTCACTTTTTTCCCTCTCACCATAGCCCAGGGACGTGACAAGCCTTGCTCTCAGGCAGAGAACCCTGGAAAGTAGACTAATGTAAATATCGTTGGATTAAAGTTTAACATATCATCATTTGCTCTGTTTCCACCCATTTTTAAATATTATAGCTTTTATTATTTCCTGCTGCTTTTTTGAGTGAGGTTTTTCCTTTGTTTTGTTACTGCTGCTGCTTGATGTCCTGTTGGGTTTTGTATTTTTAGAAAAATCATATGAAATTTAGGATAGGTAAATCTATAGTGACAGCAACTGGATCAACAGTTTCTTAGGGAGGTTGGAGAGGAAATGGGGAGTGAATAAGAATGAGTACAAGAAAGAAGATGTTCTCAAGTTGATTGTGGTGATGGCCACAACTCTTCTATGTTTCAATTACTGATTTGTATCTTAGGAGACTCTGGTCCTGTCAAAAGTTATGGTCTTGGAAACGCACAGTCCTACCTTGTCCTGTATGGTCACTATGAGAGGACATTGACCCCATGGCAGTGAGTTGGTGCTCAAGAAGTCTGAGACATAGCATCTCCAGAGAAAAAATACTTGTATCAATGTGACTTGCCAGTTCTTAGGAGAAAGAAGTTTTTGAAATAAAATGAAAGTTAAATTCCCCAGGTAATTATAGTTGCAATTCTATGACTTTAGGTTAGGTTGAGCCAGGCATCAGACACAATTGTTTTACTGCTGTTTTTTCTTAGTTCATGGGTTCTTAATTTCACAACAACAATAGTGTGTGTTTTCTTGATTAGGATGCTCTCAAAAAACTTATTTCCAGAGGAATAGATAGTGTATTAATTGTAAACGTTATTGAATTTCGATGGATGGTGTATTAAGTAGAATGCAATTTTGTAGAATGACACCAATGGTGTAGTTGTTGAATTATAAATAATAATAATCCTTCCCCTTTCTATTTTTCCAATGAATGTAGAATATGTGGCTCACAGCATATTTGAAGTAATATTCCTGTACTTAATAATCATGATGTGGTTGGCAAGGGCAAGAGAAAGACATAAGCAACAATTCTCATGAAACTGCTTAAAATGAAATTGAGTCATCAACAAAGAGTTGCTCGTTCCATTGGGTGCCTCGCCCACTCAGATGGGTCACACACACAGTACAGATATTCTGCTTTCTGTGTGGTATGTATTGTCAGTGCACAGGTGCTTTTCATATGGGACAAAAGAACAACTTAGATCAATATGTAACTTGTCTCTCACTGGTTGCCATCATGACAACGAAGACATTTGCTAGAGAAGATATCTGAATCAAGACAGAATCTATATTTGACTTGAGACAGATGCTAAAGTTGGAAGGTAAAGTCCATTACCTCTAATCAATAGATATGTGTTGTCATTGATCCACTTTCTTTTCCACATGCCTTTTAAGAGCACAATCACGCATAGCCAGATGCAGACTTCTAATCACCAGAGGTTTAATATTAAAGACACACCCTTACATAGAATGTGATATGTAGAATTTCATTTATTAGCTCCAAAAAGTAAACCAAAGCACAATGTCAATAATCATTAGCTTCACTTTTTCCTGCTTCGACAGGCAAACATGGTAATTATTTATCATTTAGTTTTTTCATGAAGATAGATAAAGATACTGACAGTTATCTTGTAGAACATAAGTGACTCTATGGGTTGTCTTTCTCTTTCCCTGGTCAGACAAAAAGTGGACTTGGATTTAAGTTTCGCCATTTCACTTACAGATAGATTGCTCTAGAATACTCTATATAAACAATTGCCAAACATTAAGAACATTAGAGGGCAGTTCAGTGATGCTGTTTTTTTTTTTGTGGCAGTGTGAAATGACTGTGTGTGTGTGTGTGTGTGTGTGTGTGCGCACGCTCGGGCACACATATGCCCGTGGGCATGGGACGGGCCAGCTTACATTGTTCTTTAGAGATGGGTTAGCTTTCTAGTTTGCTGGAGCACATTGTAGGATCCTGATTTGGCCCTCTTGGGCCTCAATGATATGTTAGAAATTCAGAATGGGCCCAATGCTGGGCTGGAGATGACCCCAAAAGAAAAACTCTAAGTGACAGAGAAAGATCAAGAAAAAGAAAAGTAAGCTAACAAGAGCCATTGCACTGAGTGATAGGTAACGAAACCCTCTGTACTTCTGGAAATTCCTTAAAACCCTCAACTTCAGTGGGTTATGCCTTGTGAATTGCCAGGAAGATGGATGACAATGGTTTGGTTGTCCTCTTTGGCGCTTGCTTGTGGGTGTCAGTTTTCTGCCTACCCTTGCTTGAAATGGGCAATAGTGCACTGGATGGAGCTGGTCCTCTTGGAAGCTGGCCCTGCAGTGGTTTCCCAGGAGCTGTAGCCATACTGGACCGGGACAGGAGTGGGATGAGCTCATCTGTTGCACTGGCAAGAAGTTGCAGTCCACCTCTGTGAGATGCCACCTGTGAGGTGGAGCACAGCTCGGGGAAGGAGGGAAGCAAAGACAATCTCCCAAAAGTGGAGTCCTGCCACCAGCTAAGATTCCTGTGAACATCCCTCTCTTTTACAAAGGGAGAAACAGTCCCAGCACAAATGAGTTACAGCATTGACAGTTTTCCTCTCCGCATTTTAGCCTTCTATTTCGTGTGTGAATTCCAAAAGACGAGCCAAAAAAGATCCTTTCTCCTGATATCCCAGTAGGAGAATGCGGTCACTCAGGGGTTCCACTGGTGGTCCAGGGGCTGACCTCTTGGGAACTTACCCCTTTCCTAAGCCTGGTTGCCAGAGCCTGCAGAGCAGAGGTGAGGTGCGCAAGGCAGGTGGTCATTTATTCCTCCTCACCTTCTGCCTTGTTGACGAGGCTGACAAGCCCGAGTTCTGTGGCTCTGGCAGAGCAAGTCTGACACCTCGAGGATGCGAGAGGGGGTGCCAGAACCCCTAGGGCGGGAGCTAGGACACTTGGCGAGTAGTCTGGAGGTGGTGGTGCTTGTTTACAGGGGAGGAAACAGGGCGCTCCCCAGTCTGGTCCCTGGAAAGAACCAGAGTCCAGCACAGCAGCGGAGCCTGCCCCAGCCTAGAGGTGTGTCTGGCTCCCTTCAGGGACCCCCGCAAGGCCTCTGGCCACCCCCTGAGAGGCTGGACGGCCGCTCCTAGGAGCTCCCAGTGGGGAAGGCGGGGGCGAACAGGGTGCCGCCTGGCTCGCGGGGCTGAGTGGTGCGCAGGTCCTGGCGGGGGGGCCTGGTCCCTCCACCCCCGCGCCGAGCGCTGCGTGGGACGCGCTGCTTCCCCGCGGTCCCTTCGGGGCGCAGTCTGTGTGTGGATCGCCAGCGGCCGGGACGCAGGGTGTGCGCCGTTCCTGCGGGCGCCGCGGTCCGCCGTGGGAACTGGAACTTTCCGCGGAGGACCCAGCGGGCGGGGGCGGGGGCGGGCGAGGTTCTCCTCCCACCCCCACCCCCGCGCCCACCTCCTCCTCCCTACCCCCCCACCCCCCCGGTTCCCAGCGCTGCGCTCGGCGGGCGAGCATCCTCCCTCCGCCCAGCTCGCCGCCGCCTGCGTGGGCTCGGGCTTCGTGCGTTCGCCGGGGAACGCTTCCCCGGCCCAACTCCGCAGCGACCGAGGCCAGCCCGGCAGAACCGACCCGGCGCGCTCGCTCAGGGGCCCTCGCTCCCGCCCAGCCGAGGCCGTGGGCCGCTCCCCCGCCAGCCCCAGATCGCAACTTTCCAGGTATGCGGGGTGTCGCTGGCGAGCGCCAGGGGAGGGCGGCTGCGGGGTGCCTCCTGTCTGGGATCGTCGTGCCATTAAGTTTCGCCCCGGCCTGGGAAGTGGGCACTCTGTTGGGAGATGGACGGACGTCGCCCGGGTGGGGAGGGGGGGTCGGTTAGGAGTTCAAAAGGCCCCCCTGCCTTCAAGGGGTTTCTCTGCCTGGCTCGGGATGGGGCTCCAGAGGCGTGTTTTTGGCGGTGGCGCGGGCTGGGCTGGAGTTTGGTGGTGTTTCCCAAGCCTCTCCAGACAGACAGACAACCTGCTCTTACGCGGGGCAGAGGGCGCAGGGTGAGCCCCCAGGGTGACTTCTATGGTAAACAACGCAGATGCAGACCAGCCTTGATGCGGGGTAAGGAACCTGGTTTTAGCTTTTTAAGCTTTGAGGGCAATGGAGGTCCCTGTGGCCCGGCGTGTCTGTCTGTCGTCTGTCTGTCTGTCTCTGAGTCCTGGGCTCTCTGGTCACTACACCGCGAAAGGGGAAGGAGAATCCTCAGTAGCCTGCGTCATTTTCATTCGCGGACCAGAAGCATCAATACTTCCATGCGTGCTCCTTGACCCAGACTAGAGATTCCCTGTTCGCCTGGCTACTGAGATTCGAATTAAGCCAACCACCCTGTTTACAGCTCCGGGGTACCGCGGGGATTGGCAGCTTTTGTTTGGTAGGTAAATCCAGCCGGGCGGCTTGACCCAAGACCAGCGGGTACTGGGCAGAGGGTCAGAAGGGTAGCGTTGACCACGCTTGGGTTCAGGATGGACATCTGCGATGCCTTCGATGCTTCGGGAGCTCCTGCCCAGTTAAATTCCACAGTCAAAAATGCAGCAGGTTGCTTAAAGAGTGCGCACCCAGCCAATGGAGGAGGAGGGAGAAGCAGAAGCTAGCACACAAAAGCAGCCGTACTTGTTTTATTGAACATCAGTTAAACAGGCTTGTAAAGTTAAATTAAGCATTGTTTTTCAGGGCTCATAATATCTGCCCAACATAAAAAAACACATGAAAAGTTGTTTAAGAAAAATAGTGAACCGATTTTTTTTTTTTGAGTAAAACTCTGAGGTAGTGAGAGTAAGAATGAGTGCATAATGAAACCATGGAAATTTTATCCCCGTGGTGTGTTTTGCTAGTTCCATTTCTACTTCATTTACATTTGCAATACGTGTATCCATTCATCCAGGGCCGCAGGAGACACCACCTGCCCCCAACCCCTTCAACTATTTAAGAAGAAAAAGCACTAAGATAGGATAACCAATACTTAAGAGATCAGGACATGTTAAAGAAATGGTTTAACAAGGATGCTTATGTAGTAATAGGACTGTTCGTGCAAAGCAGCCCTTCAGTGAATGTCAGGTGGGTTTTATGAAAGTAGTTCATGTAAATATCTGAGCTGGATGCAGGCTGATATGGTTAGTCCAGGTAGAAAGACAGACCAGTTCTGTGGGGACCAGCTGTGGGGACCAGCTGTGGGGACCATCTGCCTTTCTTAGAACTCTGAGCCTCACTCAAACTCTGCTAGTGAAAAACTATGTGATGCAGGCCACTGAGATAGACACAGAGGAATTTTAACAAGGCGATATGATTAGTACACAAAGGGTACTTAATATTTGTTGAGGGAAAGAATCTAGAAGAAAAGAAAAAAGGGCAAGATGCATAAGAGAATTTGTATTAAACTTCTTCATTGCCTCCTCAGCAAGAACTGGGGATCATGAGAATCCTTCAAAGGGCAAAGAATCAAAGCTAGACACAAGAAATGGGCTTCAAAATAGCCCTGTCAACCACTGGCATTGCTTCTAAACTTATCTCCATTATTTGCTTCACGACCATTCGCCAAAATATAGATGGTAAAATAGATACCCTTTACTTTAAAATTTGAAGAATTCGTGATTCTTACCTGATTTATTTATTTTTTGACATTGATTTCCAGAAGGTCAGTCTCAAAATGCTTGGAGAAGACTTTCTGAATTTTAGGACCATTGAATTTATTAAATAAAATTGTAAGAGATTGAAATAAAAAAAGTTTCATGCAATATAGTCCTAATCGGTTCAGACTTCACATAAAGAGAAAATACCAGAAGCATTGCCTTCATTGTTTTCTCCTTGAACATTTGAATATATCATTCAATACCACATTTTAAGATTTATTGCTCACCTATGCTCCTGAGAATGCCACAGGCATCCCACAAAACTAAAAAGTTATCTCATTTAGGAAAACTCCAAATTCCAAACCCATCAGCATCAAGTAGATTCAGACTCATATATCGGCCCCATAGGACAGAGTAGAACTGCCCCTTTGAGTTTCCTAAACTCTGTATCTTTATAAGAGTAGAAAGCCTCATCTTTATCCCACCTTGAGAATGGTCGTTTTGAACTATTCACCATTAGATTAGCAGTTCAATACATAACCATCTATAACAATGGGTCTGCTTCAAGAAATACGGAAGCTAAATTTTAAAACAAAACAAAAACGGACATATTGTGCTCTATAAGTAATGGCATCGTTTGATCCCATAAAGATGTAGAAGTATGCTGTGGTGATCTATCAGTACCTGAATTATTGTCAGATAAAAATAACTAAAATGTCTGATCATCTAGTCAAATGCAGTCAGTTATCTTCGTAAAAAATACACTTATATTTTTGTTGGCATTTGTGAATCACTTTAAGGGGTGCTTCTCAGCCCACCAAATTAAAAAAATACCTTAAGGAATATATTTTGGGAAATCGTCTGTCATGTTTTAATACCCACATGTTCAACTGGCATGAGGATATTGACAGTTTATGTTACAATTTTCCATCTGTCAGCTGAAAACAGAAAACGGAAGTAATCTTCTTTTTCTAGTTATATGTCTGAGAACAGCCACAACAAGATGTGCACACATCTGTTCAAGGGTTAGTGTTGGGAAAATAAGTACACAAGGAAGCGAGAGGTTGTGTGAAGTCAGGAGAGGTGGCAAGCATTGATTAGGACCGTAAAACTGGAATGGATATTTTCTTACAAGAAATGACTGCTTTTGTTAAAAACCAGGTGAACACAAAATACAATAGACAGCTAGCTTTCCTTTTACTAAAGTCTCCATCAGCACCCACTCCAGGAAATCAGACCAATGTGGATCTTCCCTTTCTAAATTGTGCTATTTAGACAGTTGAGACGAACGTTATTCACCACTTCTATGTTTCTGAAAAAGGTGCTATGTGGGCCTTTGGTTCTCATTGCAAATTAGATTAAGGATAAAGCTTAAAACACTAGCCTTGGGCTGAGCCCCGGTGGCATAGTGGTTGTGCGCGGGACTGCGGCCCACTGGGACAGAGGTTCAATTCCAGCAGTGGGGCTGGGTCTCCTACTCCCACCACTGGAGAGCAGTGATACACCTCCCCCCCCAAAAAAAACAAAAAACACTAGCCTTGCCATTTTCATTAATTTGTGTCCCATTCCACCTCACTCCCTGTCATACTGGTTTAATTCAACCTGAATCTAATTGCAAATGTATTTCTATAGATTGGATATTTCCTTTTGTGTTATTTATAACCTTACTGGATCTAGGTGGGGTTCCAGAAAGCTTGTGGAGAAATGAAATGGAAAGATAATAGAAATAGCCCTACAGATGCTCAAAGCTCTCTCATCATTTTGTGATGGTTCAGGTGTGGTTATGTGGACTCAAACTCAGGAGACAGAGATGGAAATATTGCCCAGTCATGTGCCTTTCTCACAATGTTTGGAGCTATGTTTTTGAAGCCATTGTGTCATTCTAGCATGTCGAGGGTCTTCCTCCTTGTCACTTACCTCCTCCTCCTCCTTCTTCTTTTTTTTACTTAGCTTTTACGGAACCAAGCAGGGTGTCTTTTCCATGGCCTGATCCCTGCTGATAACGTGTCAGGTGACAAAGTGTCACCGTTCTCACTTATGCAGAGCACCTGACTGAACTTCTTTCTAGACAGATTCACTCATTTTTCTGATGGTCGAGGGTTCAGTGTCCTTTGTCAGTACCATAAGTCATATAGATCCATTGGCATGGGCTTTACTTATCCATTGTCCAATTTCCACATGCATCTGAGGTGATTGAAAAGACTATGGCTGAGTCAGTCACACCTCAGTCCTTAAAGTGACATCTTTAGGACATTTTAAAGAGGTCTTGTGTAGCACCTTTGCCCTGTGCAATACCCCCTTTGATTTGGTGCCAACAAAACATATTAGCAATGGAGACATTATGTCTGAGAAAAGCAAGTCACTGGGGAGTGTGAAATTCTAAATACATGTATTAAAAGTACGTTAATTTTAAAAACTCACAACTATTTGGAAAATTAAGAAACCTATTTAATAAACTAAACTACGCTAAATTGACTTTTTAAATTTTAGTTTCACTTAACTAGGATATGAAAAGCAAATCAGAGTTAGGACATGATCTGCTATTAGAACTAATTTGCAGATGGCATCTTACTAATATAAGTCTGTGGACTTTCCCCTTTCTTTTAAAAATGTTTCCTTTGAAAAACAGCATTGCCTTAGAGTTTGGTTTTCTGAAGAGGCAACAGGCGACACATGGGTGTACTTTGACACATAAAATTAGAAATGTTTATTGAAATAATCAAAATATTTCTTGATGGCTTTATATAGCAAAATGTATTCTTTTTGAGAAATATCAAGTACACTCAAGTGATTTAGATATTGATTCTTTATATTCTGCCTGCCTTTGGACTTATATATTTTGAGACACATTAAAAAATATCACCATGAATAATTTCCTGAGACAAGAGCTAGCATTTGCTGAGGTTGGGTGTGAGTGTGTATGTGTGTGTGTTGGGGGTGGTGGGGTAGGAATTGAGGACAGAGGAGACTAAGCTAGGACCTTAAGACCTTAAAAAAACAGTGTTCTCATTTTTAACATAATAGGCACTTCCACATCGAAGTTCAAGTATTATTGGCACATTTTGTTTATTTATTTATTACTTTTTAACATCACATTTTAAAGAACTAGAGAAAGATGAAGTTTCCAATGATCACACAACTCCATCACAGAGTCGGGATTTGAATTTCATTCCAAACATCTCATATGAGTTTTGAGTGGGGCGGATCTCGCTGACAGGATGGAATGTTCCACCAATTTGCATCAGGAAAAGTATGATGTCAGAAACAAAGGTGAATTTTACTAGACTGACTTTTGTGGATATTGAGTGTAGAAAACAGTTTTCAAAAAAGTAGCACACCCTTTCACAAACTCAGTACTCAGTGACTAAGAAAGTACAGATTTCAGTATTTCCATTTACAAATGAAAATTCAAGTGATTAGACCACTGAGTTAGAGTCGATGACTAGGGCCTCTCTCGCCATGTCTCCTTATATGATACATTATGAATATGATGATTCTGATTTTGATACACCTGTGGTGATGGTCTCATTGTGGAGGGAAGTCTATTATGTTGATGGACAGGAATGGGGAGGGATTGAGACCCTGATCTTGGTGGAGGGTGTGGGGTGCAAACACCCTTTGTTTCTTTGGGATCATCTTCAAGACCCCACCTGAGCAGAGGGTGTGGCCCCTACCAAAAACTGTTTTCTTGAGGGCATCATTGCTATTAGAGAGTGTGGCTCAAGACGCCTTCTTATTAGGGGGGAGGGTGTCTGTGTGTATGTGTATGAAAATCTGGTCTAGCCCCCATTCCCTCATCTGGACTGCCAGACTGGTACTTCCTGAAGGAGCTTTGGTAGAATCCAGATTTGCTGGGACTTTTAGAGCCTGATTTTGGCTCACCTCTGCCTTACCCTGGGATTTGGAACTGAAGAGCGCCACCACCACATGAGACATCACCTCGAAGTTTTTGTGGGATGTGAATTGTAATAAATTTCAGAACCCAAGGAGGTGCAGGAAGATGGCATCATGGAAAAGTTGGTCTTTGGGACATCTTCAATCTCTAACACCTTGGAGCTAGTTGTGTACTAATTCTTCCAAAACAGATTACTATCACAACTATGCTTCTCAAACTGGCTGATACCATTCCCTGAGGTGGGACAGAGCTGGGACAACCCAGGGGGTGGACAAAGCAGGTCCCTACAGTTTCTCCTGGATTATGGAGTACAGTTCAAAAGTTTTTCATTGTTATGGGAGCACTAAGCAATTGATTTATTTTTTCTCAAAAGGGCCTGGTAGGCCAAATAAGTTTGGAAGCTGATGGACTAGATAATCATACACTTCACTAAATACCTTAAGGAATAAACATTATTGATGGTTGATAGGTCTTCAGAGTGATGCAAACAGTTGTTGACACTCTGTACTACTGAAAGTGGGAGGCTGAAGTTCAGTCAGCAGTGCAACAGAAGAGAGGCCCGGTGATCGAGTGCTAGATAATCAACCATGGAAAACTCCATGCATCTCTCAAGCAAATTTAATTGTCTCTTAAAAATTTTTCTTGAAATAATTAGATGTTTACAGTTCTCCGATGTATTAAAAATGCTAAGATATTTAAAAGTGGGCCACAAGCCACTTACCCCAGCATAAAGATAGAGTTTGAAACCCGCTAAGGCAGAGTGGCAGATGAGCTACGTATGTTAAACAGGCTGCTTTAAAGCTTATCTCCTTTCCTTCCCTTCAATACACTCACACCTACCGTGGAAACGATAAAAAGATCCTTTCCCTTGATGCAGATTACAGTTGTCCATGTTGCCTTAATTATCCTTAGATTATGATTGCTGGATGAATGCTGCCATTCAAACCTTTAGAACGTCTGCATGTTATTGATGGCTTTGTTTATAAAAAGTGGTCATGTGAAGGCATGCCATGTATATAGTGCATCTTATCAATGTTACATGACATGTCTTTTTTTGATGCCATGTCTTTTATCTGAAATTGTGATTGCCTTGGTGTGATGGTCATGCCCTTATGTTAATTTCATGATGGAGATGTGGGGGTGGAGTCTGGCCTGTTCATCTGGGGATAGCCATTGATTAGCCAATGAGGCCTCCGAGTGGGCGTGGCTTTCTCCTGAGACTTCTGGGAAATCTCACAATATTTCCCTCATGAAGATGAAAAGCTATCATCCCAGTTATTGGGAGTTATTCTTAGAGACAACAAACTGCAGACAAGACAAGATGATCGCGTCTGAGAAGCTCGAGGAGCCGAAAGAGATGCCACGTGGCCTTACCCTAATGAAACCAGACTTCTGAGACTGGCGAAGCCACATGGAGGCCTCTGCCAGCACTGAGATGTTTCTACTAGCAATGAATGCTGTTGATGGACCCTGAGCCCTGGAAGCGAGGAGCCATGGGGAGACCCCTGCCAGCACTGGGACTCTGCACCCACTGGCCTGTGACTTTGTGAGTCAGAGTGAGACATTATAGACCGGTATCGTACATATGAGTTATTATTGGACTTATGACTTTGAACTGGACTGGGTTGGGATGCTTTCTCTATGTCCCATTCCTCTGGTATATAAACTGTACCCTTATATCCATATGCGTGTCTACAAGTGTGTTCCTCTAGTCTACCCGGACTAACACACATGGTATTTAATAAGGAGTCCCGATGGCACACTGGTTACACATGGTCAGTAGTTCAAACATCAGCAGCTCAGAGGGAGTAAAACTGGGCTTCCTATGCCCATAAGCAATTGCCGTCTTGGTAAACCTTAAGAGATCGATGTGCTTCAGCAGTGATTCCCTGGCAGTGAGTTTTGGAATTTCATAAGGAGACGTAGTGGCAGAGTGGTTGGTTGAGCATTTGCTGACAAATGACAAGTTTGGTGGTTGAACTCCCCTGCCACTCTGTGGGAGAAGGATGGGGCAGTCTGCTTCTGTAAAGGCTGCAGCCTGAGAAACCATAGAGGATAATTACCCTCTGTCCTTTAGAGTCACATTTAATTGGGATATAAATTCCTTTTGTTTTAGGATTTTTCTTTTTGTTGTTGTTGTTTTTATGGGCATCACTGCCCTGGTGGGAGTAGGAGGTCCAGCCCTGCCCCTGGAGAACTGCTGCTGGGTTTGTACTGCCAACCCTGTGGGTCGCAGTACCACACACAACCACTACGCCACCAGGGCTCAGCCCTGTTTTAGGATTTTTATGTGTGTATTTACTGAGAAGACTTCCCATTCTACCTTCTGGAAGCCATCTATTATCTGGTGACTCATGTTAACACAATTGGCGTGCTAAATTTTAAACATTATGTTTGCATAGGACCCAACAGGAATATCCTCCCAAACCTGTTGATGTTTAAGTTCAAGGAATAATTTATTTAAGTGCTTGTGTGATAGTGGTGAAAAGATTAGCACTGAGCATGTATTCTTTTAATAGATGTAGGATATAGTGAATCAAGAGTTAATGAATGAATACATGAATGGCACATGGGTAAGCAACTCATCATCATTTTCTATTTCTGACAAAGAACCCTGCATCCTCACTAGAATGAACTTTGACTGTGTTTGCTTCTTGATTAATTTTTCTCAAGGCTTAAAACCTTCTCATTAGGCACTACCATGGAGTTAACTCATAGTGTTCTTATAGGACAGAGTGGAACTGCCCCTGTGGGTTTCATAGGCTATAAAAAATTACAAGGGGATTGAGCCCCGGGGGCGTCGTGATTGTGTGTGGGACTGTGGCCCGTTGGGATGGAGGTTCAATTCCAGCAGCGGCTCCACAGGAGCAAAAGGCTGGTCCTCTTACTCCCACCACCAGAGGGCAGTGATGCCCCCCTAAAAAAATTACAAGGGTGGGTAGCCTCATCTTTCTCCATTTGAGCTGCTAGTGAGTTTGAACTGTTGGTTTTTTGTGTAGCAGCACAGCCAGGAACCCATTAACCTACCAGGATATTTGTAGTATGGGTGCCTCCTTGAAAGCTTTCCTTTTGTCTCAAGGAGTCCCAACTATAAACACTGAGCAGTAACGCTTTTGTTGTTTTTTACCTTGCGAGTTTATAAAGATCTTCGCGCCAAATAGACAGTAAAGGCTTCCAAGAACGTCAGAGAAAAATTAAAATGTGAGACTTTGTACCTGATGTAAATGATTGTAAGCATTAAAGAAGAATATGTGCACATCATGCAACTCTTAATCAGAAGACATCCATTTTCTCCTATTTAGTTTGTCGAATCTTGTAAAGTGGTACACATTCTGGTAGAAATTTAGTATCGTGTGAAAATCTTCATAAAAAACACAAACTCTATCCCATATTAATTAAATCTAACTATATGTGTACATATATGGGTACACACATACATAAACCAAAACACTCACTATCATCAAGTTCACGCAGACTCATAGCAATGCCATACAACAGGCTAGAACTCCCCTGAGACTTTAGCTCTTGAAGAGAGTAGAACGCCCAGTCTTTCACCTGAAGAGAAGCTGGTGGCTTTGAACTGCTGACCTTTCAGATTGCAAACCAGTTTGTAGTCACTACAACACCAGGGCTCCTCATATATATACATATGGGTGATAGTCATATATTGCTTTTGTTAGATGCCATTGAATTGGCTCTCACCCACAGTAACATCACGCACAACAGAAGGAAACCATACGAGTCCTCTGCCATACTCACAATTGTTTCTCTGCCTGAACTCTTTGATGCAGCCACTGAGTCAATCTCATTGAAGGTCCTCTTCTGATTTTGCTTTCCTTCCACTCTACCAAACATAATGTCCTCCTACAGGCACTGGTCACTTGTGACAAAATTTTCAGCAAGATGAAGGCTTGCCATCCTTGCCTCTAAGCACTTCCTTTTGTTTTTGTTTTTGTTTTTGTTTTTTGGGCATCACTTCCCTCTGATGGTTGAAGTAGGAGGCCCAGTCTTGCTCCTGGAGAGCTGCTGCTGGGTTTGAACCACTAATCCAGTGGGCCAAAGTCCCACACTCAACACTATGTCACCAGGCTCAGCCCAAGAAGCTCTTCTTCCAATACAGATAGGTTTGTCCTTTTTCAGAGTCCACAGTACTTTCAGTATTCTTCTCCAGCATCATAGTTCAAATGCA
Organism: Nesogale talazaci; assembly: GCA_004026705.1. Classification (NCBI taxonomy): domain Eukaryota; kingdom Metazoa; phylum Chordata; class Mammalia; order Afrosoricida; family Tenrecidae; genus Nesogale; species Nesogale talazaci. The sequence goes on from PVJH01006877.1 coordinate 45,749, forward strand.
TCTATTCATCTACGGTCTTCCTTAGTCAATGTCCAATTTTCACATGTGTCTGATGTAATGCAGAATACCATGATTTGGGTCAAGTACATCTTATCCCTCAAAGTAACATCCTTGATTTTCAACACTCTATAGAGGTCCATGATAGGCTGGGTAGACTAATGAACAAATTCATATACATATATATACACTTATACATACACATATATAATATATCAGTGTTATATATATGAAAGAGCTTTATATAAAAAGCACTTGTACATTAAGAAAACATCCTAGCCCAGCCCATAAGTCGTATGTTGCCTCATGTGCCTGATACAAGTGTATAAAGTGCTTTTTTAAAAAAAAAAAAAAAAAAAGGACTGTTTTGACTCATGAAACACATGCAGAAACACTCAATGCAGTAAGATCACAGGCTAGTGGTTGGGAAGTCTTGTGGCTCCAGTGGCACTATTAGCATCTCAGTACTCGCAGGCTTCTCCATGTGGTTCCTTCAGCTCCAGGCCTCTAGTGTAGCTCCATGTGCCTTGTCTGGAGGAACGTCTCCCAGGGAGTCAGCCTATGTCCTGGCCCCAGGAAGCTGTCAATTCCTTCCAAATTAGGTCATCAAGCAATGACCTGACTGGCAAAACTCCACCCCTTCATTTTAAAGTCTCAAATTGAAAAAAGATGATGTAACTACCACAAGGCCTTGTGCAGTAGATTTACCTAACGCACAGTATCTTTGATTTCTTGACTGCTGCTACCCTGAACATTAATTGTGGACCCAAGAGAAAACCCTTGACCACTTCGACCTTTTCTCCATTTATCAGGATGTTACATATGGGTCCAGCTGTAAGGATTTTGATCTTCCTGACATTGAGTTGGAATTCCTACTGAAGGCTACAATCCTTGATCTAGATCAGCAAGTGTTTCAAGTCCTTCTCATTTTCAGCAAGCAAGCCTGTTCAACTGCATATCGCAGGTTGTTAAAAGGACTTCCTGCAATTCTGATGCCACACTCTTTTTCATATAATCCAACTTCTGTGGTGATTTGCTCAACATATAGATTGAACAAGTATGGTTGGAAACACAATGCATACACACATCTTTCCGTGTTTCAAACCATGTGGTATTCTCTTGTTATGTTTGCACAACTGTTTCTTGATCCATGCACAAGTTCTGAATGAGCACAATGAAGTGTTCTGGAATTCCTGTTCTCCGCAAGGTTATCTACAGTTTATTATCTGAATGTCTCTGCATAGTCAATGAAACACAAATAAATATCTTTCTAGTATTATGTGCTGTGAGCCAAGATCCATCTGCCATCACCAGTGAGATCCCTGGTTCCAAGATCTCTTCTGAATGGCCATGAACTTCTGGCAGTTCCTTTTCAGTGAACTGCTGTAAGTGTTGTTGAGTGATATTAAGCAATATTTTGCTAATGTTCAATATCTATTATATTTTATATAGTTTGAGCCTTCTGTTGGGTCATCTTCTTTGTAAAGGGCACAAATATGAATCTCCTTCAGTCAGTTAGCCAGGTATCTGCTTTCTAAATTTCCTGGTAAATGCTGAGTAAGTGTTCCCAGTGCTTCTTCAGCTTTCTGAACTATTTCACTGGGTATTCTATAAATTACTGGAATTTTGTAGTTAATGGACTTAGTGCAGTTTTAAATTCTTCCTTCATCACCATTGCAGTTGCAATTCATATCTAAATGCATATGTGGCATTCAAAATATTTGTGGAAAAATCCCGTTATCTTTTAAATTTATTATTTAACCTAAACTTTTTAAATACTCTCATATGATTGACACAAAGACACAAGGAGAGGTAAAAAAGAATTAAGAATCACATACATTTATGGAATCCAACTATCACAATATGAAATGATTTCTTTACATATCATATATCTAGGCTTATACAATTCTGAATGGGTGTTTCGATTTCTCTAATTTTTTCTCTAGGAATGCAGGTGACATTGACTAAGCATTGAGATGAAAACCTCAGGCTCAACAGTTAGGCCCACCAGCTTCCCAGGAGATTAAAGAGGAGATCATTTGCTTCTATAAACTGCAAAGATCGTATTCATGACAACCCAAAGGGTCAGTTCACTCTGTCCTGTAGGTTTGTTTTGAAGCATACTTGACTGCATGGCCATGAGTTTGGTTTTTGGTTTTATTCTTTCCTCTGAAGATTCATGGCCAACCTTCAATGTACAAATGCTATAACCTTGGTTGTTCAGAGTGCAAAGGAGCTGAAGCATGAATGAACAAAGCTCAAAGATGACAGCTAGGTACTTTTAAAGTACTATGGTTAATTAATAGGATATTGTTGTTGATTTTACCTTTCTTTATAAACAAACAAAGAACCAAATCCCTCCAGATTCCTTAACCCTCAGACCTAAATAATCATTTGAGGAGAGAGAGAGAAGTAAAATTGAAATGGACTTGGGGTCTTTCGTGACAAACAAGTTCGTCTCAAGCAAACAAACAAACAAAAATCTTCTCAACTGAATCAATAATCAACGTCATGAAAAATGATGAAAGGGGGGAAGTTCAAACGGATTTCATTTTACTTGGATCTAATCAACACTCATGAAAACTGCAGTCAAGAAATCAAATGGCATATGGCATTAGGTAAATCTGCTGAAAAAATGTCTTTTAAGTGTTAAAAAGCAAAGATGTCACTTTGAAAACTAAGGAGTGCCTGACCTAAGTTATATTTCAATTGTCTTATACATATGTGGTACTAGACCAAAAAAAGGAAAGATCCAGGAAGACTTGATGATTTCCAATTATGGTGTTGATAACATATATTAAATATACCATGGCTTATCGGAATAATTAACAAATTCATGTTAGAAGCAGGACAGCCACCATTTTCCTTGGAAGTGAGGATGAGAAACTTTGTCTCATGTGCTTCGGACATGTCATTAGGAGTGATTAGTCCTTGGAGAGAGACTTCAGGTTGCTCAAAGTAGAGGGTCATTGAAAAAGAGGAAGGAATGTATAGATTGATATTCAGCTGTAACAGTGGGCTCAAACATGGGAAATGTTAAGAGGATTGCACACAATTAGGGTTTCTTCTTTTTGGTACATAGTATCACTATGAGTGGGAACCAACTTGAGGATACCTAGCAACTACAACAACTACAGCAACAACATGGACACGGTATAAATACATCGCACACACATATCCACACATTATGCTTGATGTAGGATTTGTCAATGTGTACGACACTGAAGCAGAGAAAACAAAGCACTTGGCTTGTTTTTAACATTTCAATCAAAAGGTCTTCTTAAAGCATCTTGTTATCATATTCCACTATCTGATATTACTTATGCTTTTCCAAAAATCTATTGAGTAATAATTAGCATAGCATACAATTCAATTCTTCAGTCTTATCAAGAAGGGTTGTGAAATCACTGCCACGATAAACTTTGGAACATTTCTTACTTCTTTTGCCTACTGATATTGACTCCCCCTTTCTCCCACCTTTCCCTTCTGTGCCCCAGACAATCGTCAATCCAGCAGTCTTTATAGTTCCACTCATTCAGATCTCCTTACACAAATAAACATACAAAACAAGAACAACCACGGACCAAAGAGCGGTTCTCCACCTTCCTAAAGCCACCGCCCTTTAAGACAGTGCCTCACGTGGTGGTGATCACCAACCATAAATCTATTGCATTGCTACTTCATAAGTGTAATTTTGCTACTGTTATGAATAGGGCAACCCCTGTGAAAGGGTCGTTCGATCCCCAAAGGGGTCATGACCCACAGGTTGAGAACCCCTTCCCTGGGGCATTTCAGATTAAAGTTCAAAGAAGTGTTTTTATTTATTGGCTCTGCTATCAGTTGATTTTTTCAATTTGGATCCTTTTGGTATGACCTATGAAGAGTAGTATGTAGCTCCGACAGTCTAGTGTCAAAGCTGCTTATAGCAGGATCCTGGGTCACCTAGAGTTGGTTGGGAACTTCATCAAAAGGGTTCAATTAGGAACATAATATCAGGTGAAGTTTCCCCTTGGGATCTCTCCAAATAATGTGAAGCATTTGCCCCACAGGCTAGGTGGCCCACTCAGCCCACTGACTATCAGGTGGGCATTTGCTTTCTTCAATACAGACATGAGCCCTCCTCCTCTTGATCAAATCTCCCAGTAAAGTTCACAGTTCCTCTTGTAGGATTGTCTGGTCATTCCTGCTTTATGGCAGGAATTAGTTGGTCTACTTCCTGGATTGGGAATTAGCTGGTCTTCCCCTGAACATGGGAAACTGACCCCATCTAAAGTGGGGCCACCTCTCTTGATGTGGTTTTTAAAGTGTTCTAAGAAGAGAGTGATGTAAACATTATGGGAGCTGCGTGGGCACACTGCCTGAGTGCTTGGGGGACCAGATGAGAATACATGGCCTATGAACTGGAGCCTGTCTTTGTCTTGGTTTTGATCCTTATACTAGTAGACTCAGACAATATGTGTCCTTTTGTGATGGACTAACGTCACTCAGCAGAAAGCCTTCCAGTCATGCACGCCGCATCAGCAGGTGTTCAGCGGTTTCCACACCATTTCATTCTTCAAGCGATGGGTGTTTGGATGGTCTCCAGCTTTTTGCTGTAGTCAATGTGCTGCTATACCTGTGGGAGAGGCTTGTCTGTTTGTGTTCTTTCTCTTATGTCTTTGTGGTAAATGGCCAGCAGGGGTATCACTGGGTCCTGGAGCATTTCTGGTCTCAGTTGTTTCAGGAAGCACCCTTTTACGTCCCTCAATAGTTGTACTTACTTCCAACTCTACCTATTGGGCTATTATGGTGGGGCCCAGGAATAGCTCATCATTTTTTAAAGAATTTTCATCTCCCAGATGGTTAATGATTGTGAGCATTTTCTCATGTGTTTGTTAGCTATTAGTATTTTCTGGCGAATTCTCTGTTTATGCCCTTTGCCCAACTACTCATGTTTAGTTCTTGCTGAGATATTGGAGAATACCTTATATCTTAATGAGGAGCCTCTGTTGTGTTGTTAAATATTTTTCCCTGTGGTTCCCCATTCCCCTTAAAAAAAAAACTTTTATCGGATATGCTTACATCTCTTATCACAATCCATATATTCATCCAGTGTGTCAAGCACATTTGCACATATGCTGCCATCATCAAAATCTTTTGATGTGTGTATTATCTTAATGAGTGCTCTCTATGTTGCTTCTCTGGGATCGCGATGACTACATAGAACTTACAGATAAAAAGAAAACCCATGGTTAGAAAATTTGTTTAGAAAAGTTAACAAGTTGTAATGCAGTGAGAAATGCTCAGGGTTGAGTTGTTTATCAGGTCATGTTAGAAAGTTTTGTCAAGTCTGCTAATAAATGTCCTAAGGGCATACCAGTCGCTTAGTATCTAAGTGCCTGGAGGCACCCACACTAGTAACCCTCACCCCAAAGGCACTCAGCTCTATTGCATTGACTCAACCAGTCCAATGTCCTCAATGAGGCAGCCCACTCTGCAAGCCAGACTCCTGCACACACGAAAGAATCACTTGCTCTCTGGATTGGAAAGGCCATCACTCTGTTCCATGCTCTAGCTCCTGGTTCTGCTGCAGCTCCTCTCACGCAATAGCTGTCCTCTGGCTCCAGAAGGGTCACTGTGTAGGAAATCCAAGACCAGAGGGTGGTCTCCACTCCTAGTTCTTTCAGGAAATGAGATTTCCCCTCCTGCTTCTCCAAGGCCTCATTGTATGCATGCCGCATGGCACTCCAGGGGATCCTGGTCACAGTTACTCACAGGTGACATTTATCAGTATCTTCCCCCACCTTCCTCCCTGAGCCATCAGCAAAAGGTCCTTCGGTGGGAGTTAAAAGACTGACTCAAAGAGGCCCATTAAATAACTCACTGCTTCTTCCGTCTGCATAAGTGTCTTATTTTTAATAAGTCCCTGTCCTCTATTTTGTCTTCCACTGTGTGTGCTTCCTTTACTAATAAGATTTTTACTTATTTCCTCCTGACCTTTTCTCATGAGAATTACAAACTCATTAAAAAAGTAACACAAATAATATTAACATGAATTTATTAACTTGTCATGTTAAAAAAAATCATTAGATCATGTTGGAAGAGCTCCAAATTCATCTTCTGTTCTATAAACTTCATGTGAATTACCCTTTAAAATTTCCAACTTCAATATTAAATTTGAACAATATTACTGATATTATTTAAAAATGCTTCCTTCTATATGTGGGTATTTCTAAATTACAGTAGGAAATCCAGGTATAAGGAGACTTTCAAAAAGTTGTAGAAACATTCTATTATCTTTTAATTCCATTTCCCCCCAAATTTTTGAAGCCTCTTATGTTACAGGAAGTACTTTGTTTTAAAAGTCTTGACTACATAGGCTATAGTGATTCATTCATAGATTTAAAAACTTATTTGGATCACCATCACATTTTTATAATTAGTCAGTGCCCCCCTCCAACAATTAAAATATTTTGTACTATATATAATCCATAACCCTCCAGAAAGTGTAGAAATCAACTTTGACAGTGTTCCCTGGACCATCCAGATAATCCCAGAGATCTATATTGTTCCACAGTTAGGGAAACTGATACATGCTATCAATTATGCTTTGTTGGAACCAAGAAAGTAAATCACAGAGAAAAAGCCAGTTTTTGGAAGTCATACAGACACTGAAGAACTGGTAGTTCTCACTAATCTAATCCCCTTTCTTTAGGATATAGAATACAGTATCTCTACAGCATCTTGGGAGGTTAGTTCCTTTTTTTAATCATCTAAGAGTCTCTATGCCCAATATTAGTGTTTCCTATTGGATTCCTCTATTTTCAGCTGAAAATGTATATATGTATGTGTATATATATGTATACGCACACATATATGATCTTCCTCATGGTTTTCAATCTTGGAAATCAGAATGGATTGGACTCCCTACATTAATCTTTAACGCATTTTGGAGACATGCATTTCTGGGATGAGCCACTGTTGTCCAGATGTCTTGGAATTTGAGAGTTGTCATGTAAAAATACCCAGATTGTCTTTGAGAAATTTAAAAATTAAAGAACAAGCTGAAAGCCGAGTGCCTCTAAACGTACTGTAGAAAAAGTAAAATGTTGGCAGAGGGCTAAGCTTATTTGCTTATCCAGTTCATTTTAACCTCACAGCTTAACATTTTGATTTGTAATGTAGCAAGCGGCTTGGAGAGCTGAGCCGCATATTTTCCTTGAGCACTCCAGCACGTTCTTGAAATAGAATGAACTAGGAAATGATTTTAATCTTTTATGAAATGAATAAAGCACATATATAATAGCATTTATGATAACTACATATTTCCATTGTATGAAATATCAATCATTGTTACTTGAAGAATAAGTACTGCTTCATATTCTTTTGTTTAGGACACTGGCTTACTAAAACCAGGCCTTAAAGCATCCTAACTAATAATTTATATAATGTCTTGCTAATTAGTATATCACTGCAATTAAATTATCCGGTGCAATTAAATACTGGAAAACATCTTCTCTTAGATTAAGAGTTACTGGTAATAATTATTAACACCTAAAAGGCAGAAGAGCTGATAAATGTTGTAATGCTTTAATTTCTGACTTAAAAACATCTACAAACTAAAAATGGAGACAGGGAATGCCTGCTTGAGAAAAATCAATTGAGAGTCTAAAATTATTCATTATTCAGTAGCTTATGTGCGTATATTTGAAGCCTATAATCTTGTAAGTTAGGCTGGGTTTCCTGAAGAAGAAAAAACAGATTTCTCTCTTCTCTCTCTATTTTTTTCATAAAATGTATTCTATCTGTGTGCTGAGCAAACAATCCAAGAAAGTGGATTACATGAAGAAGAACTTAACATTGGGGTCAGAGTCAGGCTGATGAACGCCCTGTGATATGCAGATGGCTTCATTTCCCTGGGTACTAGCCTAGAGGAAGCACTTGCTGGTAAAGATAAAAATCCATCAGTATGGACTGCAGCTCAGTGTGCCAACATCCACAACAACAACAAAAACAAACTGAAGCAGAGAGAATGACATCGTCATATCTGGACAAGTAAACTATAGCATGATCAATGGAGAAATGGTTGAAGTGGCCAAGCCATCAATTCTCAGGGCAGCATTCTTAGAAAAAAAGAAAAGAAATATGCTCTAACAACTCTCAAAATGTTAAAGAGCAAAAATGCCCTGAGGACTTAAGTGACCCACGTCTGACTGACCCAGACTATGGTCTTCTCGGTCACCGCATAGACATGGAAAATTCGATAGAGAACAAGAGGACCGTAGAACAGCTGCTGCATTTGGATGATGATGTTGGAGAAGATGATTGAAATAACCATGCACTGTCAGAAGTACAAACAAAATAGTCTTGGAGGAAGTTCAGCTAGAATATTACTTAAAAGTGAGAATGGCCAGATTTCATCTCATGTAGTTCACCTGTATTAGCAGGAGAGACCAATCCCTTAAATAGAACTTCATTGTAGAACTTAATCAGGAATCTTCAAACTATAGTTCCTTTTATACCACCTTTATTTTTATTGTTTAAAAGAGAGAGAACACACCAAGAAACAAGCATTTGCCCATATTCTCACAGAAAGGAAAGAAGTTTATCTTCATCACATGCTTTTAGTGTTCAGTCAAGTTGATAGGATTAATCATCATTCTATTTAGTTACTCTATGGGCATTCTTATTCTACTGATATGTAGGCAGGTCACAGTATAAAAATTGTTTTCTTGACTCTTCTTATTAGTAAATTGACTGCCTCTGGTACTCTGCAGTTCACCTTCATTATATAAAATTGCACAAAAATGTGTACTCAGTTCCTGCTCATGATGACTCTGTACACCAATGTGACACTTCCCTGCCCTGTACCTTCCTCCCAATTATTCTTATTTTTCAGTCGTTGTGTCAATACGTCTTGTTGGTGCATTGTTTATGCCCTTTCATGTTCCTGGCCATTATATCCTTCTCCATGAACTGGTCTTTCCTGACCTGTCCAAAATATGTGAAACAAAATCTTGCCATCCTTGCCTTTGAGCAGCATTCTGGTTATATTTATCTCCAGACAGATCTGTATGTTCTTTTGGATGTCCATGGTGCTTTCAATATTCTTCACAAACACTCTCATTCAAATGCATCAATTCTTTTGTCTTCCTTATTTAGAGTCCAACTTTCATATGCATATGACGTGATTGAAGACACCTTGCTTGGCGCAGGAGCACCTGACTCCTCAATGTAACGTCTTTGCTACTCAAAACGTAGAAGAGGCCTTATGTCGCAGATTTACCAAATACAATGCCATTCTCTCTCTTGACTCTGACTTCCATGAGTATTGATTTGGATCCCATCAAGATAAAATCCTTGACAACATCAGTCTTTTCTCCATGTATCATATTCTACTTTTTGCTTCAGTTGTGAGAATTTTAGACTTCTTTAAAGTGAGTTGTAACTCATACTGGAGGGTGTAATCCTTCAGGCCTTCTGCATATTGCAGTTGTTAATAAGCCTTCTTCTAATCCCGATGCCATATCCTTCTTCATCTCACCCAGCTTCTCTGGCAATTTTCTCAGCATACATGCTGAATGGAGTATTCACTTGTTCTGTATGCACAACTGCCTCTTGGCCCATGTACAAGCTTTGAATGAGCACAGTGAAGTGCTCTAGAATTTCCATTCTTTTCAAGGTTATCTACAGTTGTTTTCATAGTGATTTTTTTTTATGAACCACACAGTCAAATGCCTTGACATAGCTAAAAAGTCACAGATAGACAAGTGCCTGATATTCTCTGCTTTGAGCCAAGTTCCCTCTGACAACAGCATTGACAATCCTTGTTGCATGCCTTCTTCTGAATTACTTGGCCGGAACCTCTGACTGCTCCCTCTCAATCTGCTGCTGCCACTTAGATATTGTTATCACGATTTTACTTGCATGTGATATTAACTGACATTGTTGTGTAGTTCGAGCATTCTGCTGGGTCAGCTGTCTTTGTAATGGGCATAAATTAGGGATCTCGTTCCTTCAGTCAAGAAACTCTCTTCCAAATTTCCTGGATGGCATAGAGGAGTGAGTTCTTACAGTGCTTCATTAGTTTGTTAAAACAGTCCAGTCAGTATTTCATCAATTCATGGGACCTTGCTTTTGGCTAATTTCTTCAATGCAGCTTGAACTACCTTCTTCAGTACGATTGGTTTTTGGTCATATGCTACTCTTGTTCCATAAATGCATTTGTTTCTTATTTTGTTTGGTGTCATTTCAAAAGTAACTACAACATCTCTTCTTGAAACACAAGTATAGAAATTTTACTTTCAAGTAATTTAGTAGTAGGTGTGTCTGTCTTAAAGTACAGATTAAAACTGAATTTCTTGAGTAACAATTAGGAGGCCATTAGAGAGATCACTGGATCTGCACAGAAGTAAATAGATTTCGGGCCGAGAACATGTCTTTGCAGAGCATGTTGCTCCCGGGTTTATTATAGTGTCAATCATCTTACTAGTTTTTAACTTTAGAGTCAAACTGTAGCCAGGACATAGAAGGCTAAATTTTGGTGATCAAACATCATAGCAATGTAACCAATTGGTATAGAAGCAAGTTTATGGCTCACTGAATACGGGAGGTGAAAGGTAACATGAGACGTACACATAAAGTCTAAAAACATTGTTAATAGTTGGCTAATAACATGCCAAGGTATTGCACTCAGGAATGCACTTAGCTCCATCTTGGCAACCTCATTCCCGTGTGAGTAGAATTGTGTTCTGTAGGAATGTAAGTGGCTGAGTTTTCAGAAGCAGATCACCAGACTTCTTCTGAGGTAGTGCTCGGGGCACCTAACCTTCCATCCTTTGAGTCAGCAGGCTTGAGTGTTTGCACTTCCCAGGAAATTTAACCTAACGCTAAAATACCGTATATCGTGTTTAAGCCAAGTTTTTCAGCGCATTTTTAATGCAGTTTTGTGGTGAAATTCGGTGCCTCGGCTGATATTTGGATCAGCTTATACTCGAGTGTATACGGTAAAAGGTACATTAGGATGAGAAGACATGGTATCATTGAACTAGTTCCTTATATAGCAGCATTGCTGTGGGGTTAAAGAAGTGTGTTAACATAGAGTTCCTGTAAGTTTTGTTTTTGGTTTTTTTTCCTGTAAATGTTTAAGGAGACCTGGTGTGCAGAATAGTTAAGTGTTCAGCTACTAGGTCAGCGGTTATGAATCTTCCGGCTGCTTTGTGAGAGGAAGACCCAGTAGTCTCATCCTGTCATGATTAAAGACTTGAACACCTTATGGGGCAAATGTACTCTGTCTGACTGGAGTTGGAATGAACTCCATGGAAATGGAATATATTTCTAAAGTGTAGCCTCTCGGTTATTTGAATATACCAATTTGAATTTTGAATATTCATTAATATCCACTAATTTGAATATATCAATCAAATGCATACTTGGGACTGTATTGATATTTTAAAATAAATGCTTCTGAACTAATCTTTGAATGATACTTGTAGAAACTATTCTTATTTATTTTTTACTATTCCTTGTTTTAATAACTTTTCTCACTCACCATGATTTGGGGACTATACTAGGGCAGAAAGTATGGTTTTCTTGATGGTTTAAATTTTTTTTCTGTTCTTCTTTTTCAGCCTTGTGTTTGTAAGGGTTATTGTCAGAAACAGCTAGAAATACATGTCTCCTGTACCATCAGAGAGTAAAGGACAGGAGCAATGAAGAAGCAGAAGTAAATAATTGATAGTGTTTCTTCCAGTACCCGCCTCTCTTGTATTAGATTTGATTTCTCCTCCTGGAGTTTTCACCGACATAACTTGCCAACGACATTGCAGAGGAAATGCAAACATCAAAACTTAAGGAAAGGGATATTATTTAATACTTACAAAAATTGTACCTAAGGTGGACTGACACAGTGGCTCTAACAATGAGTTCAAGGACCCAGCAGTGTTTCCTTCTGCTGTACACAGGGTCACTATGAGTAGAAGCTACTTGGTGACAGCTAACAACATTGAGTCCTTGAGTTAATCGTGACTTGTGGTGACCCTCTAGGACAGGGAAGTTCTGCTCCTGGGGGTCTCTGAGACTGTAACTAATTAAGGGAGTTGAAAGACTCAGTTTTCTCCCTGGACCGAACAATGACAGGGTTATTGGAGAAATGGTTAAGTTTAGGCCTCTAACCACCAAATTAGCAGTTCTAAATTACTAGCTGCTCAGTGAGCGAAAGATAAGACTATGTATTCTTGTAAAGTCACAATCTCAGAAACCCACAAGGGCAGTTCTTTCCTGTCCTATGGTCACTATGCATCCCAATCAAGTCAATGGCAGGGGATATGGATGCTTGGTTAGGGTTATCACAGGGAAAAATGGGGAGAGAATGATAGTGGGTCTAAGAATGTATAAAATGTTCTACTATGGATTGTGGTGATTGTTGTCTTTAATATGTTTAAACAATTGAATTGTACAACATGGGAATTACATACCGAGTAGTATGTTATGTGAAGTAAACCTACTTTGAGATGTGAATTGTATGATATGTGCATTCAACTTTGAATTGTATGGTATGTGAAGTCCATGTCAGTTAAAATTAAAATAAACCCATTTGAAACGACCTTCGTAGTTCCTAGTCTCTATAAATTAAATAATCTCTTTACTCCTCAGATTTCTCACTCATAAGTAGAGAATAATGACAGCATTTATAATGGTGAACCTCGTGTATTTTAATAAACACCAACTAAAACCCGAATCCTCTGATTCTGACCCAGGGAGACTCTATAGCACAGCGTTGAGTGGTGCCATAAAGTTTCCCAGGCTGTCATCTGTAGGGAAGTTGACTGCTACATCTTTCTCCCATGGAGCAGTTGATAAGTTCGAACTACCAATCTTTTGGTTAGCAATGAAGTCCTTTAACTACTGTATGATCAGTAGTTCTTCATAGTATACTAGCAGAAAGAGAGCTATGAATGAGCTGAAGACAATTCTAAGGCAAAATATATGTCAGAATAGAACTCAGGTCATGGGATTTCCATAGCCTAGATTCAATAGATAGCCAGACTTGTAGGCTCCTTAGCAACATACAGCTTAACTCTTGGTATCACCCAGGCTACATAATAGCCCCTCACTACAGGGCAGGGACACAGCTACTAATTCACTCCAGAGTCTTAATCAGAAAGGAACATGTCAGAAAAGGAGGGTGAGAATGTTTTCACAACATCAAAAATGTGATCATGGTCATGGAATCGTACATGTAGAAACTATTGAATTGGTATATGTTCTGCGTTTTTCTCAATGACAGTCAATAGCAAAGTAAAATATGGTAGCTGTGGGTTTACATGTATGCCCTTCATCAGGATAAGAAGTTATCCTTTTATTCCTAGATTGTTTTTTGTGTTAAAAATGAAGTGGTGGCACTTTGACAAATGTTTTCTCCATGTCTACTGACATGAACTTATGAATTTCTATTCTTTCATTTTTATAAATATTTATATTTTGAGCCAACATTAAAGTTCTAGGATTAATTATCACTGAGTCATGATGTATAATTCTGATGATGTGGCTGGAGTTGTCCACCATGCTAGTGTTTTGTTAAGAATTGTTGCATCTCTCAAGGAAGTTTTTTTTCATGATGTTTTTGCCTGGTTTGGGTATTCAAGTAATACTGATATAATGCTTTGAGATGTGTTCTTCCTCTTATATATCTGGGGAAACTGAGAATAATTTCTTGTGTTAACTCTTCTATAAATGTCTAATATAATTCACTTAAGAAGCTGTCTAGATCTTGGCTTTTGTAGAAAACTCATTCATTCATTTGTTTATTTATAGACAGCATAATAGCTTCACTTATGATAAGTTTATTCAGGTTTTAGTTTTCTTCTTGATTCAGATTCAGCTGTTTGGGTGCTTCTAACAATTGGTCGAGTTCAGCTGTATTGTCTCATTTACTGACATACACTCATTCCCTTAAAATTTGTTGTAATTCTTTAAAATTAGAAGTAATGTCCATGTTTACCTTCTTGATGATCATAGTTTGATTATTCTCTCTTTACTTGGATATTAATTTTGGGACAGTCTGATGAAAAGCCCCTCATTTTTTTCCTTTTCATCCCTCTAGGAAAGGATGGCTAATCTAGGGTGTGGAGTCCATGCCTGAGGATTAAAAGTTTGGGACAGAGTCCCTTATTGCATGATTACATTAATGATTATGTTATTATTACATCACACTATTATTACATTACTAGACAGTGCCCAATAAACCTAGCTTACGCGCTGGGCCTTCCAGAGGGTAGCCTGTCCTACCCTCTCCGCATCGCCTTCCTGTGGGTCCGATTTCCCAGTCTTTCCTTAGAAGTCACAAGGCAGCTCAATATAAACCTGCTTTCCAGTTGAACATTTTCAAGATGAAGGAGTATCAAGAAGACACCGTGTCAGGAAAGCCAGCTCTCACTTGCAAGAAAATGGCCTCTCAATGGATGAGACACTCCAAGTCGATGTTCTTTCAGACGCTTTAACAACAAAGTGCATTTCTGTTGTGCAGACCTGGAGCTACTGCCAATGTATCTCTGAGATTATGCACATACCCGAAGGAAGGCCTTAAGATCACGATGTACAAGAACACACAGCCAGAAAATTTTTATTAAGAAAAAAAGTTAAAATGCACGTGACTTGTTATTCATACACAGCTAATGCAGTTGGTATTCTGGGGAAGGTGGGACCCGAGGTGCGGTTATCCAAGAGAGCCAATTTATAAAACTGTATTGGCTCAGAATGAGGGGGCATGGACTTGGGAGCAGCCAGACTGCAGCTGTTCCCCAAGCCCCCCATCCTCTGCCTGTCATCACAGACAGCTCCCAGCTTGGTGCAGTTTCCAGTACCCTGTCCCATGAAGAGAGCAGCCATCCGTCCTCATTTTATGAAGGCACTTCAGAAAATTTATGAGAAGAATGCTCTTATCTTTTCATCGCATTTTCCACGTGCTTGCTGAAGAGCCTCGTATTGTCCTGTAAATGTAAATCTTGGTCATCTTTAGAACAAAACAGGACTGTTCTACATATATTAGGTTTTTCCAACAATATGATATCAAAATATTTTGTCAATATTTAAATGAATTGGTCAATCCTATGCACTCTAGATGACAGCCTTGTATTCTGTGTGCCTTTATTAGAACACATTTTCTGCCTAAAATAGCATATTATCTCTTTCCTCTCTCTTTTTTTTTTTACAAAAGGCATATCATAACTCTTTACTGAAGGGATAGCCATATAGACAGATGGCGTAAATTTTAGTTCAAGTATACTGATAATTTTTACCTAACCTTTTAGCTAGTAAGGGTGGTATGATAAAATTGGTGTATTATATAAATACATGTGCAGTGTTTCTAAAAATATGCAAATACATACATACATGCATACACATAGCACTAACTAGATTTTCTGTTGAGATTTTCAGGGTGTTTTTAAAATTAAATTTAAAAGAATAATGCCAACACTTTTTTTGATTAAGGGAAACATATTTAAATTGATATTTTCTAAACTTGTTTTTTTTTAAACTATGTTGTTAGGGGTTCTTACATCGCTTATCAGAATGCATGCATTCCTCTAATGTGTCAAGCATATTTGCACCCAGCCCGCCATCATCATTTTCAAAGCATTCTCTTTTCACTTGAGCCCCTAATCTCAAAATGCATTATATTTACATGCCTTCTTAAGTCTGGCTGAGATAGCCACAGATATTCTTTTAAATATGTTATTAATGCATCTAAAATTCCCTTATTTATTCTACTTACATAACTTTAATACAACTTCATGGTTGTGTTGTATGTTTAATTCCTATTTTACTCCATGAATTCATAAGCTATTTTAGGTGCTGTCTGTTCCTGTAAAGATGTCAAGTGTCAGAAACAGAAAAGAGTAGTTCTGTTCCATCTTACAGGGCCAGGATGACTTGGAATCAACTCAAAGGCACTAGCTAAGGGAGATGCACAAAGATAACTTTAAAACAAATTCAGCGAGGCAGAGCCCTGGTGGCGTAAGTGGTTGAGTGTGAGACTGCAGCCTGCGGGCTTGGCGGTTCAAATCCAGTGGCGGCTCTCAGGAGCGGTGCTGGGTAGCTCCCACGACCACTAGAGGTCAGTGATGCCCCCCCCAAAAGATTTTATAAGAAAAACAAAAGACAAAACTTAAATTCAGCAACCAATTTTAAAACTTAAATGACTCTAGTAAATAGACTAAAGTATAATTCAACATATGTTTGTTGATTGATGATTTCAGCTAGTAGGGAAGCACGTCCAGCCAGTAGAAACCAAACAATCAAACAAAAAAATCAGACAAATCTGAGAAAGGTTGGGTTGTCTGATGCCTTAAAGATTTGCAGCCTGGGAAATAGGGTGATTCCGAGTTGGAATGAATTCAATGGCCACGTATTTGATTTGATTTTCTACCTGGAGAGAGTTGCAAAGCCATCATTTAAGAAGTCGGGATCGGCTGAGACCCGGTGGCATAGTGGTTGAGTGCAGGACTGTGGCCCACTGACTTGGCAGTTCAAATCCAGCAGCAGCAGCAGTCCAGGAGCAAGGCTGGGCCTACCACTCCCACCAGAGGGCAGTGGTGCCCCCCTAAAATAAAAACAAGTGGGAATATAGGGGAAGCATGGCTGGCTCCCTAGAAGACAGAGAGCAGACTCAGTGAAGACTAGCACAGGCTGAGTTCATAGGAAGGTGCCAGAGGAGAGACCTCCATGAGAGAGAAATCAAAGGAAGTACACAAGGCTCACCTCTAGTATGCAGCAGAATACTGATGAGCAAAGGTGTGTAGAGAATTCTGGATGCAATAGAAAGTGCCCTGGGAAAAGATTATGAGAAACATGACCTGGACATATACACTGCCTCCCTTCAGATAGAGAACAGAGTACTCTTTATAACAGTCATTGGTTTGAAAGAAAAAAAGACAGCATTTGCCCAGAGATAAAATTCAGGAAGTAGAAAGGGATAGGAAATACAGACAAGTGGACATGGTAAAAACAAGAAGTAAGGAAGGTGCAATTATAGTGTGGAGATTGTGATTAGTGGTATAAGTAAAGGATATATGAATTACTGAACCGAAAACCAGTATGTTCAAATTACAGTTGTTTCAAAGTTAACTTGTTCTCTTTATATGAGAAAAAATAAAAATTCGGATTCTAGTACATATGTGCAATAGTTTATTAAAGACAAAACATATTTAAGTCATGACATAGTATGTGTTCATTCTTTAAGGGTAGCAAGAGTTATCCTGTGCGAATTCCACTAAGAAACCCAAACTCATGCATCCCACACTCCTGATCATTCCCTTTCAGATGTTTTTCCCTCCTCAGTCCTCAAAGAATATTTAATGGGAAAATAAATGAGCCCTCAGGAAATGTCTAAACTATGTTGTTTTGATTGTGACCTTTCCTAAAATATATAGCTTAGAACTCTTCCAGGAAGGGCATTCAGAAGGATATATACCTAGATGGAGGATTTGTTGAGCAACCATAGTGGTATTTTTGTTCAGTGAAGGTTTCAATGAAGTTATAGATGTTCTCTTCGACTGACCCTCATATTTTATATTGGGTTCAAAGCAGGAAGTTTTCTATTCAGAGTTGGGCCTTGCAAGAGTACTAGTCCGAGTAGACCAGAGGAACAAATTTCAGACACATGCATATAAATATAAGGAAAGGGTTTATATACAAAAGGAATGTGAAACTAAGAAGGCATCCCAGTCCAGTCCAGTACAAAGTCATAAGTCCAGTATTAACCCATATGCCCAAAATCAGTCTATAAAATCTCCTTCCGACTCACGAATCACAGGTCAGTGGGTGCAGAACTCTGGCACTGGCAGGGGTCTCCCAATGACTCCTCACTTCCAGGGCTCAGGGTCCATCAACAGCATGCCGCCCCAGCTTCAGAGGTCTAGCTCCATCAGGGCAAAGCCGTGTGGTCTCTCCACCGGCTCCTCCAGCTTCTCAGACGCTGCCATCTTGTCTTTCCGGTGACTTATCTCCTCTTAGACTAACTCCCCACAACTGCGGAAGATAGCTTCTCATCTTCACGTGGGAAATATCGCGAGATTTCCCAGAAGTCTCAGGAGAAAGCCATGCCCACATAGAGGCCTCCTCGGCTACTCAATGGCTATCTCCAGTTTAACAGACTAGACTCCACCCCTACATTTCAATCATAAAATTAATATAAGTACATGACTGCCACAGAAAGTGAGGAGAAGTCCATGTTTTTGCTCTCAAGAAACTGGTAGTGGTTTGTTTCATATTGTTCTTGTTGTTTTTAACTTTAAAAATACTTGTTTTATAACTGTTATTATTTTTGCTTAAAGAAGCTGAAAAAGCATGATAATCGTGTTTTTTATTCTTACGGATTTTGAAGATGCTCTGGTGGTACAATGGTGAAAAGTTTGGCCGCTCATTCAAAAGTGGCTTCAAAAATTCTGTAGTTAAATGGAATCAAGATCATGGAATTTTTCCAAGAGCTTTCTGAAACTTCAATATTTGCTGAAGTTGAATGTTTGCATAACATAAGCATCAAGAGCTCTTCTGGAAAGATATAGATATACTGAAATAACATCAAGGGTTAAACACTTAAATAGTAAACAAAAGGGTTGCAGTTTGATCCTACCCAGAGGCACCTTGAGAGACAGAACTGGTGAAGCGATCTCTGCTGCAGAAAGGGCACTGCTTTGAAAACCCTAACAGTTCTATTTCCGCACCTATGAGCTCAACATGAGTCAGCATTGACTACGCTATACCCAAGAACAAGACTAGCATGATCATTGATGACAATCAGGTACAATTTTCATGGCCGTAGGAAATTGGTTTAGTATATCTGAGTAAACAAATGTAAATACTTAGTGTGATAGTTCTCCACTCCACTCTCCAAATACAAAACCATTCTTAGTTCAGATGAACCAACATGAGGTGTTAATGAGGGAAGGGAATGAATATTTCAGACATAGAAATACATGACAATTGTCCAATAAATTAGTCATTATTTGAGTGTCCAATGCCCATGATATGATTGTATTGTGTTGACTGTAAATTTGGTGTTTTGGGTATTAGTAATAGTTTGGGACAATAATAACAGTCACACAAAATAAATCAGCACATTATTTTAACTAGCATTTTCCTTCTGTGTTTAGTTAGACTCTGTCATTATCATGTATAGTCATTTCAAAAGGTAACCCTTTAATTTATCACTAAATGAGGTTAATATGGTATGATTAAATGAAATCATACCATCTAAAATATTCCTCTTGGTAACAGTACAATGTAGGAAACATGAGCATTCAGGGGAAAAATAAAGTCCACTTGTTAATACCGAGTTGTGATATTATTAGTTGTTGTAGGTTCTCACATGAATAAGTAATAACACATACATATATAGCTATAACATTCTAGAAATATCAAAGTATCATTTCTCACCGTGTCCTCCCCATATGGCTATGCAATTCTCAAGGCTGTCTTTGGGTCTCCTAGTGTTTATGGAAAAGACAGCTAACCAGGGGTCTCCTAATCATGAGGTCATCAGTTTGAAACTGAAAGCCATTCCATGGGCGAAAGATGGGGTTTCTACTCCTGTGTCTTAGAATGTCACAGAGGTAGTTCTATTCTGTCCTATAAGGTCATTCATATTTGGAATTGGCTCGAATGCTATGAGTGTTTTGTTGTTTTTGTTTATTTTCTTTCCTTTAACTATCCTTGAATAATTTTGAGGGTTTTTTTATTGACACATTGTCAAATTGACAGTTTGGGTGTCCCTCGCTGTCCCTGGTCTTCAAATTGTGTTCCTTTGAAAAGCTCCTTGGGTTTGAGGAGTCAGAAGGAGTCTGAAGGGGTAAGATTGGGGCTGGAGAGAGTATAGGTTAAAGTTTTCTTGAGATATTTCTACAGGCCAACTCTGAAACACTTGAAGAAGGAGCAGGTGGATTATTATGACAGGGGAAAAATCCTCAGTGTGACTTTCCTTCTTTGTACACTGATGGATGCAGCTTTCTGTTTTCTTAAATCTTCATACTTATAAGTTCTCATGATTATCCTGTGTCCTTTGAGAACATATCAAGTCTACCTACTTATCATCCTCATAACCTTCTAAGCTGACCTCTCTGCCTTCAATTTAACTGATTATATGGATTCTGTGGAAGGCAATGTTTTGATTGAAACTTTGTTGTTATTGTTAGTAAGGTACTCTAATAAGATTAAGAAAAATGGATCATGGAGGGAAATTGTCTTCAGACATCCCATGATCACAGTCGCATATGTAGACACTTGTTATTTGGAATAAACACATGTATTTTAGAACTGGCATCCTGGTAGCAATAATGTTAAAAAAAAAACCTCATATATACTAGCCACCTTATACCATTGGGCCCTCTTATCTTCTCCAGACTGTTCATAGATTTTTCCATATAGAAACCTTTGCTATTGTTGTTTTTCTTAGTCTAGAATCTAGACATTTATCCTACACTGTAGATAGTTTCAGAGTGCACTGAAGAGTTGAGTATAAAAGATCAAAGGGATATACCTAACTTGAACAAGTAAAACCTTATCAGATAATCCCCCCACCTCAGATATATTCTGGACCTGAGCTGGTATTCAACATTTTCTGTATTTTCATTTTGTGTTTTGTTTGTTCATATTAGGATTTATCTCAGAGGTGTCATGTCATTAGGTGTAACTCTCTTGAAATTGTGTTATATATTTTTGTTTTTCAGTATATGATACACAAGGTTGATGAACCTTTAGGCACAGCAAGTACAATAAGGGCTGGGGCGTGGGGTGGGTACAGTTCTGGTTGTGGGTAAAGGGAAGATTATATCATGGAGTCCTGGAATAAAAAGAATGTCTAGAAACTGACTATGGTTGCAATCATTGTATAATACTGCTTTATATGATTGAGTTCTTGAATGATATATGAATTAACTCTCAATTAATAATATATATTTAAAAGACTTAAAATGCTTATTGGAGCATTTGTATTTATATTAGAAGAGCTCTCCTGATTTGATCTTATACTGCTCACTGTAAAAATATAAAAAACAACACCCTTGGTCACACATTGAAAACTGCAGGACTCAGAAATTGAATTATCATTTCAGTAATGTCAAGCCCATATTATTACTATCCAGAATGCCAATTAAATTTCATTTCCTCCCATACCTGTAAAATGTATCATGTCAAAGAACCAACACTTTGAGGTCAGATACACTGTGATCTTGCTACTCTTGGAGGCGACCTGCACATGGATATCTTTATTATAAATGGAAAAAAAAAGTATGAACTTATATTCTAAAGATAGATGCTACTGATTCAATAGCTTGCCAGTGAAGACTTTACTACAAAAGAGATTAAGATGCTACTAACTTTCCAGACCTTTTAATTGTATAAGTGAATGAGTAACTTGCCATTGATTTAAGATGGAATTAAGTTGTCCTTAGGGTGTTTGCATCAGCAGAACTCATCAACATTAGTGTTTATAGAACTCAAAGACAGTTGTTCTTAGCTACTGTGGAATTGGTTCTGATGCACAGTGACCCTATGGACAACAGAGTAAAAACATCATCCAGTTCTGTGACATCCTCTCTATTGTTCGTATGCCAGTGCCCGTCGTTGTCACTACTGTGGTCCATCCATCTTGTCAAGGGGCTTCCTTTTTTTTTTCCCCTTTTTCTTTCTGTCCCTGTACCAAGCATAATGGCCTTCTCCAGGGACTGGTCTCTGGACAATGGAAGTTTTGCTAGCCATACCTTAAAGGAACCTTCTGGTTGTACTTATTGCAAGGCACTTTTATTTATTCATCCAGCTTCCTGCTTATAGAACAGGGAGTATTTGCGGTAGCTTTCATGTCATCATCCACTAAAAATAGCATAAAGCATTTTCGGTAGGAACTAAATTAGTCATCTTCATTCTTTTACACAAATTATACTTTGAGGATATTGAATAAGATCAGTATGTTACCTTCCAGACTTGAAATTCTAAGACGCCTGTGTAATATATTTATAAAAATCTATATAGTGCCCCTGGAATAGCAGCAACAATGTTGACAGAGTAGCGGAACATAGATGAAGTAACACTTTCAGATATTAAAAGATATTATACATGGTATTATATTCATATGATGCAATCATTAAGACTGGTAATAGCAGTAGACACATAGACCAATGGAATGATTGAAAGACCAGAGAATGCACTCTTCTGTGACCACACGAGTTTTAGCAATAATGCTAAAATCCACCCAGAAGGGAAAGATTATCTTTCCAAAGGGTGCTATGACAACTGTATTTCCATCTGTCTGAAAATGTCATAGAATACATGTTTCACACTATATACAAAACAAAATGCAAATTGTATTAAGGACTTACCTTTTCAGACTAAAACAAAAAAAAATTGCATAGAACAAGCAGGGACAATGCTGTAAGGTCTACAGTCAACAATGGATTATCTACTAAATGTGTGATAACAAAAGCTCACATGGCGAAAGACAAAGCAAACAAGTGGGACCTTACAAAAGTTAGTGATTTTTGTTCATTATCTATATGGGATCATACTTGAAAGATAAGCTAGGAACTGTGGGCTCAGTGAATTTATGCTATTGGGAGAGGAGCACTTCAGAGAAGGTGGTCACCCAATGAATAATGCTTGCAAAAACAGCTATGGAGAATGCTCCACTTTGTCGTATAGTCTTAACAAAACCGCAAATTAATCCGATTTAGATGGGGCATGGGCATCTATAGGATGTAAAGAGAAAATACCAAGTAGGTGAGGGTATCCCAAACTTAGGCAATTATAAATCACATGAAACAAATTTATTTAATGTTGTCAAGTGATATGAAATCAGTTCCTAGTTGTAACCCCCAAACCCACAACAACCCACACCTGTGCCATCCTGACAAGCCTTGCTTCTTTTCCTCATTTACACTTAGTTCATACAGTTCTTCAACTTGCCTTGTGGAATTACTTTAATGATCTTTTATGTGTCTTTATGTGGAATCCTTAGGGCACATGAGTTGCAAATCTGTTTTCTCACCCTTAAACTGCATCTCCTTCTTACTGGGAATGCTCTAGTTGATAGGTGGTATCAAATTCCGACTCATCGTGAACTTACTTAAAACAGAATGAAATATTACCTTATCCTTGACCATCCTCCAAATTTTTATTTAAGTCCGCTGTTGTAGCCACTGTCCTCATCTGTTTCACTGAGGGTCTTTCTCTTTGTCCTGGACCTATTCTACCAAACATAATGGCCTTCTCCAAGGGCTGGTCACTTCTGATATCATGTCCAAAATTTGTGAGAGGAAGCCTTGACATTCCCGTTTCGAAGGATTATTAAGACTGCACTTATTCTGTGCTTGAGCCCACTGTTGTAGCATTGTCAATCCATCTGCTTGAGGACCTTCCTGTTTTTCACTGCCCCTCCTTGTTATCAAGCATGATGTCCTTCTTTAGGGACTGATATGTCCTCACAGCACTTCCAAAGCATTTGAGATGAAGTCTTGCCATCATTTCCTCAAAGGAGTATTCTGCCTATATTTCTTCCAGATAGGTTTGTTTCTTCTTTTGGCATTCCATGGTACATTCAGCATTTTTTTCCAGCATCATAATTCATATGCACCAAATCTTTTATCTTCCTTTGTCCATGTCCAGATTTCATATGCCCGGTGTGTTCAGCATACCATAGTGCACCTGAGCTCCTCAGTTCTCAACACCTTAAAGAAGTCTTGCAGATTCATTGAATGAAGTGTATCCTTTGATCTCTAGATTACTGCTTTCATGAACACTGATCCAAGTAAGATGAAATCTTTGTGAGAACTTCAACCTTTTTTTTTGGGGGGGGGCCACCACTGCTCTCTGGTGGTGGGAGTAGGAGGCCCAGCCCCACTGTTGGAATTGAACCTCCATCCCAGTGGGCCTCAGTCCCGCGCACAACCACTATGCCACTGGGGCTCAGCCCCAACTTCAACCTTTTCTCAATGTATCTTGATGCTACTGATTGGTCCAGTTGTGAGGATTTGGGTCTTCCTTACACTGAATTGTATTCCACACTGAAGGCGGCACTCTTAATCTTCATCAACAAGTGTTTCATGTCTTCACCACCTTCAGGAGGCAAAGTTGTCTGTATATCACAGGCAATTTTAATAGGTAATAAATCTACCTCCAAATCTGATGCCTGATTCAGCTTCATGTATTCAACTTTGGAATATTAGAATAAAATAGATTTTTCTTATCTCATAATAACCTGAGGAAACTTTTCATTTCAAATCATAAATAGCTGATAGCCTTAAAGCTCCAGGTCAAACCCAACATGAAATATATAGATAGGATCATGGTACAATGTGGTTACTGGAGAAGGAAGGAGTGAAGGATGCTGTACTGGCACTGTGATATGCAGGATGTATTTTCACTGTTACAATTTGAACAGAATTATAAAATAGTGATTAATCACAAAACAATAAGTAATTATATATTGTAAAATATTTGTTTCTAATTACAAGTAAAGGAAATTTTGCCTCAGAGCATGGTGTAGCATGGATAGCATTCTTCATGCTGGGTAGTCACATGTGGGCTTATCTGCATGTGGGTGAACCTGCCCGGAGATGAATAGTCATGTCTGGGTTTCTAAGACCATCAATAGTTCCTAAAATCATCGTGTTTTCTCATGCTCTCAGGCAACCCCTATAAAAGCATTGTTTAATGCCCAAACAGGTTATGACTCACAGGTTGAGGACCGCTAGCTTACATTTTCTGCTGCAGTAGAGAGATGCCCACATATTTTTTTGATAACCACATTTTTTTGGGGGGGGCATCACTACCCTGTGGTGGTGGGAGTAGAAGGCCCAGCCTTTGCTCCTGTAGAGTTGCTGCTGGAATTGAACCTCCATCCCAGTGGGCCCAAGCCCCGCACACAACCACTGCACCACCGGGGCTCAGCCCAATAACCACCTTTTTACAAGTGTGAAATGATCTTCCCTATTCAGAAAATAAAACAACTTCAGGAAATCTCATATAAATTATATTCAATGATAGCAATACCACATGTTTTATTAACTAGATTCATTCTTAAGGGAAGTTTCCTTTAATTATGTTCTGTCATAGGAAAAGCAATGAAATGATTGCTCCTTTGAAGCATTGTGGCATTAATGGCCTCCTATTGTGTATATGATTGGTCAATATTTACCACTCTTATTTTTACTTTAAAATATGGAATCTACTTTATGTACTTTAAAAGATCTCAGTGATACTTCACTTTTCAAAAAGTGAAATCATTCAATAGAAGGCGCCATTTTGAGGGACAATTTACTTAAAATGCATGGGATCTCTATTCATTCATGAACAGTAAAGCAACAACATTGTGTATAGGCTAGGTTTATAGTTTATGTTAATGACATGATAGAAAATTAAAAACTTTTAGATGCATCATTTCTTTCATGAGGGTTAGCACTCAGCTGGTTTCTAGGAGGCAGAGGTTGAAGTCCCAAATGTCCAACTTTGCCAAACTGCTTTTCCATCCACAGACCAACCACAGACATACCGCAGGCATCCTGTGAGTTCCTTTGCAGACCCCTGCAACAAAACAGTTATTGTCATAAACTAAGTCCCACTCTTTAAAACAATTCCCCAATACAAATAATATTCATGTGTATATCATTATGTCAGAACATCCTGAAAGAGTTTGAAATATCGTGAGAGTTGCTCACATCAGCCATCGAGTCACCGAGAGAGCACATGTGGTTGCAAAAATGGCTGTGACAGAATTGCTGATGGAAGGTTTCACTTTGTCAAAAGCCCACCATCTCCTGTCTGTGAAAGACCTGCAAGCAAAGGAGACTTGTAGGGTGGCCTTGTCCTCTCCCTCCCGTCCAGGGGGCTGATCCTTTAATGAACGCATGGACCATACTACAGTGAATTGGCTTATTAGGGAAGTAACAAGATCCAGGCAACTTGTATCAATTTAGAAGTAATGGAAACAGCTCTGGATTGGCTTCCTTGATCAAGACAGACTCTCTGCCACCAGCCCTGCTGGGGGTCTTGGTGGGTATGCGTACACACCCTGGAGTCCTATGGGGTCCCAGCTTATGGTAACACTCTTGCACCACTACTGCTTTTACTACTACAGTGTCAGCTCTACTGTCTTCCGTGTTCCATGTGTTTCCTTTTCCTCTTTCTCGGTTTAACCCTAACAAAATAGCAAAACAACCAATTCCCTCTTTAAGGATTCACACCCTTTATTTTCATGCTCCAACTCCCACATGGTGGTCCAGAAGCACCTGACTACCCAGTCATTGAATAGGCTTTACAAAGATTAAGGCTGCAAGGGCCATATTCAGTAA
The DNA here is from genome assembly GCA_004026705.1 of Nesogale talazaci. Taxonomy (NCBI): domain Eukaryota; kingdom Metazoa; phylum Chordata; class Mammalia; order Afrosoricida; family Tenrecidae; genus Nesogale; species Nesogale talazaci. Next base: position 72,064 of record PVJH01006877.1, read on the forward strand.
CTCACTATACCACAGTCCTAGTCTGCTCAGTTTCTGTATTGGTTTTTTGGGGAAATATATTGCTATTTACAAGTACATGTGTTATCAGTTCATACCTATCTACATAAATGCATATGTTACATTATAGAGAAGTTCTCTCATATCAGGAGCTCATCCATATTTCTATTAAGTCTATGAGAAATAGTTATATTTCCTCAATCTTTTAAAAATGGAACATGCTCTGGGTGATAGAAAATTATTAGAAATTGATTCATAAACCATGAATATAACTGATCAATCTTTCTCCAATCCTCTGGAAATTAATTTCTTATATTTTAAATAAAATTATACAGAGGTCATTATATTTAATTATTTATCACGACTATTTGTCTTCATTTACATTGGCCTTATTTAAAGGAAAACAAACTCAAGTTAAAGTACATATCAATTATCTTCGGTACTGATTTGCTGTTGATATTAAAGGTTACTTCAGTTTACTAAGCTGTCCTTGAATTAAGATTACTAATTATGTAACACTAAAAAGAAGACGTAAAAATAATTCTGCTCTAAAATACATTTTAGTAAAACTATCTTCAGTAAAAATTTCATCTTTAATAAAGTATTATCTTCTTCAGTAAGTTTTACATAGAATATTTTATATACCTTGCCTAATAATATTTTGCTTGAAAATGCTAACATAACAGGGATGGTTTTTGTGGTAGGAGGCTATTATTTGACTATACCAAACTACTGATTTAAAATAAAATAATATATTTATAGACACTCCAATACCTGATATTCTGGAAACAAATTAGTCATCTGCAAGATTCTCCTTCAGAGTTCCACCAATGAATGCACCAAACCTAAGAGATTTAACCTCACTGATCTCTGAATTTCTGATTTTGAAGGGAAAACTCACAACTGAAGTATTATCTATTAGCAGCTCCAGAAAAAATAGATAATTTCATGAAAATGTTCATGAGTTGGCAAGTGTTTACAAGACTGATAAACCATTTTCCCTGAGGTGATTGAAAATTCATAGCTAGACCTTGTGTAGATCTGAATGGTTTAGTTCTTTCATTTTCCTGAAGCCAATTGAGGTCCCAAGAAGCAAAGACCATTAGCCAACAGCGTGGAACTGTTTCACAGGATCCAGAGTCAGGAGAAGAAGTCCACTGTGCCATCCATAGCTTCCTCCCACGTCTTAAATCAGTGCTTGAAATAAGTCTATAAGAACTTTTAGCATTACAGAATTTTCATTTAAATGAAGAATCTGATTTAAAAGTTTAAAAATTTGTACAGTTCAATTCAAGAAGACTTGATAAAACAGGGTATTATACTTATGTAAATAGTCCTTCCATGTCTGTCCAACATCCAGAGCCATATAACTAATTGCATTTAAAAGAAGATGCCCATGTGTGGGCTCATAAAACTGCCTTGAGTAGCGTCTTAAATATGCCACTGCCAGTCAACTAAGCGATAAGCTTCCGGGTTGAATTTTTAAGGATTATAGCTTGCACATTTTTCATTAAATGATAATCCTATGTCACAAAGCTAATGGCTGTATATAACAATAATAATATCCTCAGAAAGCAGGTTCATCACAAATCTGGAAAATGACCAAATAACCAGTACAAACTGCTTTGCCAAAGAACGAGACTCTTTTAAGTTGCTAGTCATTACTCTATATTTCGAGAGTGTTAAAGAAATGTTTAATTCTCTGTGCATGACGAGAGCTTATAGCTCACTCGAGTGAAATAAAATGGCTGTTACTTATATAGTTGATGTTTGAACTCAGTGTGGAGCACACTTGGTAAATTCAAAAGACAGGGGGGGAGTAAATGATTGGAAGTTTAGGACAAAATAAAGACATTGCCTTCTACTTTACAGTTTTATTGTAGCATCATATTTGATGTAGCATGTCAACTAATCATACAGACGTGATATTCAGAAAACAACAAAAGGGCTGAGGGTTGCCACGCCAGGCCAATCCTCTGTGGGATTTAATTTAAAGATCGAAAACCACACTTATTTGGTGGTTATTGGTTAATTTGAAAGCCACACTTCATTGGTGGTTATTTTTGTTTTTAGATGCCATGAAGTCAACTCTAACCCACAGCAACCCTGTGCGTCGCCAAATTAAACACTGCACAGTCCTAGATAATCAGAAGTGTTCCTGGTCATGAACCCATTGTTCCAGCCACTTAGTCATTCCATTCCATCCAGGGTTTTCCTTTTTTTTTTTTTTTTTGCTCTTCCACTTTCCAAAATATGTCCATTTCTAGGGACTGATCTTTCCTGATAATATGTCCGAAGTATGTAAGATGAAGTCTTGCCATCTTTGCCTCTAAGCAGCACCCCAAGTCCTTACGTCTTCTAATACAGATTGGTTTGCCCTTTAGCAGTCCATGGTATTTTGGATATGCTTTTCCAGCACCACAATTCAAATGTGTCTATTCTTCTATGGTCTTCCTTATTTAGTGTCCACATTTCATATGTATATGATACAGTGGAGAATACCATGGCTGGGGTCGGGCACACCTCCATCCCCTAAGTAACATCTGTGCTTTTTAATATTCTAAAGAGGTGTCCTGCAGCAGATTTACATAATGCAGTACATCTTTTGATCTCTTGTCTGCTCCTTCCATCAACATTGATAGTGGATCCAAGTAAGATGCAAAATCCTTGACAACTTCAACCATTTCTCTCTTTATCATGATGATGCCTTGCGGTCCATTAGTAAGGATTTTGGTCTTCCTTACATTTAGCTGTAAGCCATGCTGAAGCCTGTCATACTTAGTCTTCATCAGTAAGTGTTTCAATTCTTGCTCACTTTCAATGGCACACCTCATGTTGTTCATAAGCCTTCTTCCAGTCCTGATGCTGTGCTCTTTGTAGAACCCAGCTTCTTTGTAACTTAACTGGTTGCATTTGCCTTAATTAAATCTCAGTGACAAAGGACTCCATTGTGCTGCTCTTTCTTGGGCGCATTCACATTGATGGAGTCAGACTTCTAACAAGCTGAAATTACAGTGGGGGTGATGATTAAATTCCCATGTGTTGCCAAGGCTCATTTTCTAGAAAGGATAGGCATTTATGTTGGAGCTATGGTAAGGCGATGTCTATGATCTCCTCTGCTGATAGTTCATGGTTTGAACCCATCATCCATCCACTGGTGGAAGAAAGATGTAGAAGTCTGCTTCTATAATGACTGTAACCTTGGAAACCGTAAAGGACAAGCCTACTCTGACCTAGATGATTGCCATGAGTTAGAATCATAGCAATGGATCAATTAGCTATGGTTAAATCCTATATCATTAACCAAAAAGCTGACGGTTTAAACCTATGTATCAATTTGAGTGTCTGGAAACATTTCCCAAAGAGGAAATGAACCAATGAAGTGGACTGACAAATTAGATTCCATTAGCGTGAATACAGTTCAAGCCAATTTTATATCTAGGACCTAATATTCACAGAAGCCTATGGTCTGAAGGATTGACATTTAAAAGTGGTCCTGGAAACCGATTTCCTGAGTCCATGTGACCTTAGCCCACTTTGTTCATTCCTGTATTCGTACCATGGGGAACTCGTACGGGTGAGTTCTCAGGAGGATCTTCTGACATACTAAACGAGTTCACACATGTAAATCAGTGAATGGTGCTTGGCACATGGTAAGTGATATTGTTGCTTTTGTTACAGCAGGCAGAGGTGTGATCTGAATCTCCAGACAATTAAACTATGGGATCAGGAAAAATCTTGAGGGACCTAAAGGACTAGCATCGTTACGGAGCAGCCATGATAGAATTTCTCCAGAAAATGGGCTGTGAATGTAGGATGGAGCTTAGCCTGAAGGTATTTACCACTTTGACTCTGATTTCTCAGGGGAACGATCAGCATCTTCCTTTCTCTGCCTTTTGCTCCATCTGATGGAAACACTTAATTACTGTGTGACTTTGGGGGAGTTATTAAACTTTTCTGAGCTACAGAAGCAAAGGCTTAACTTTTCTGGGAGTTTGCATATATTTTTCACATCCTCAGATTTGCACAATTATTAATAATTAGATAAGGAGATTTCTAAATAAATTCATAGATAAGATACAGGTGATACTTATATACTAGATTGGACAGATAGAGAAGGAACATGAGCAACAACAATAAAACAACTAAGGCACTACAGGAAAGGGATGTAGGGGTTGACTATGAGCAATAAAACAGCATAGAATGGTGACTTTTTTAAAAATAGTTTTATTGGGAGCTCTAATTTTATGGGGATGATAACAATCCATAATTCAGTTAGATCAAGCATAATTGTACATTCACTGCAACCATCATTTTCAAAATGTTTTCTTTCTTCTTCAACTCTTTGGTATCAACTCCCCTTTATCCTTTCTTTCACCCTACCCCCAGGAACTTTTATAGTTATTATTAGTATTAATAATTTATGCCATATCTTACACCATCCACTATACCCATTATCTGTTCCCCCACAATTCTGTTATTTGTTCCCATCAAGTGGGGTTATAAGTCATCTTGGCTATCTCCACCACCACCACCTCCAACCCCTATCTAAGGGGCTATTTTGGTTTCTATGCATTGAAAGCTCTTAATTATACAAATGAGCATATATGGGTCTAACAAAGATAATCATGTGAAACAAAGACCATTATAGTAAGAGAATGAAATATTAAAGAACTAGAAGATATTTATGTGTTTCATCAATGTTATACACCATCTAGATTTATCAACCTTTCCGTATTGATACAGCCCTTATGAGAAGGACTGTACAATTATCTTAAAGGTGGTTTGGGGTTCTCCATTTTGTCCACGCTCCTTCACGTTAATTTGACTGCTTCATTTTGAACTTCTGATATCTGTACCTGTTGAAAACCTGTGTGTGCTTCATACAAGCTGGTGTGCTTCTTCCATGTGGGCTCTGTTGCTTCCCTGCTATGTGTCTGCTTGTTTTATTACAAGCCCTTAAAACCCCAGATGCTGTATATTTTTTGATAGGCAGGCATCATCAGCTTTCTTCATCACCTTTGTTGCTTACGTACCCATTTTGTTGGGAAGATGAGTATCATACATTGCCATGTTATTAGAACAAACCATTCTTGTGCTGAGGTAAGATTTAAGTCAGGCCCAGCCTGCCTGCTTCCTTATTGTGTGTGTATAAATAGAGAGATCACTACAGCTATCTTTATATATGTGTACAATTACATATATTCATATCGTGGTAGTTATGTAATTGTCAATTTAAGGGTTAAGCATGTAGGGATAGAGTCTAGTCTGTCAATCAGATAATAGCCAATAAGGTCTGTGTGTGGTCATGGTCTCCTCTTGAGAATTCTGGGAAATCCTGACTTTTCTCCTTGGAGGCAGGAGAAACTCTCTCCATGCTCACTCCTTGTGAAGAAGCCACATGGACCTACCCTGATGCATCCAGAACCCTGGACTTGGAGGAGCTATGTGAAGACCCCTGTCAGTGCTGAGATGCTTACAATGCCATTGGATTGACAAGAATTCTCACCCACTCACTTGCCTGTGCTCTTCCTACATTCAGCATCATTATATGTGTTTCAAGAGTCTGAAGAGGACTTTATAGATTGCTGTTGGGCATAATGATTAATATCAGACTTATGCACTTGATCTGGGACTGGGCTGGGGTATTTTCTCAATGTTCAATTGCTCTTGTAAATAAACATCCACCTATTTACATACATATGAGTGTCTCCATGAATTTGTTTCTCTAATCTACCTAGACTAACACACATATCTATATTTATACCTATTTATCTAGTGATTACCTTCTAGTTCTTTCCTCTTCTTTTTTTCTTTCCTCCTTCCCCACTACTATCTTTACCTATCATTCACCTCTCAGTTATCCCTCTTGGATACATTTCAATTGATCAAACATGAGCCAGAATGGGACACCTTTCTCCCCATTGATTGTATATCCCTTGTTATGCCCCTGTCCCTGTCATTATTGTCTCCTCACGACCTCCCCTTTTCTCTCCCTCCCCTTTAGTCCTGTTGCTGTCTCCTTGGGATTGCTTATACTGCCTATCTCATATAGATAGACACCAAAAAAGGAAGAAGAAAAGAGAGAAAGATCATACAAGAGGTACCAAGTCTAGCTGTTGTCCTGACACAGAGTTGATGCGTATCTCTTAATAGCAAAGTATCCCTCTATTGCAGCCTCTTGTCAACCCATATCTATTTATAAAGAATCTTCCTCTTTTCTGATGCCCTTATACTTTACAGGGCATGACATCTTTTACCAGGGACAATCTCAGGGTTTGCACATATTGCACATATTCTATCTTATTTTCATGGATGCATTACCAATTAACTATATTGTCTTTTACATTCCTATTTTGTTTTTCTTAACCGTGATATCTCCTAAACTGGCAGATTGTTGACCCGAGCTTCCAGTTTACTGATGCACTGCCCTGTTGTTCTATCACTGTTCCCAATTACTTCTTAATGAATTCTCAGTCCTGAGTGTTTCTTCTATCCTCTACTGTAATTTTGAAAACATTAATATGCATATGCTATGCTCTTATTGTCAGGTTCAATGACTCCATTAATTCTATTCTAAGATATTCAAATATTTTCTCAAGGATGCCTTGCACTTTCCTTTGTGTACTTATCCCTTTGGAAATAACAACCAAGTGACGAAAATGTTTTACCCTCCTCATGACTTAAGGTATTGGAGGTTTACTGAGCATTATCCAGAGATGCGAATATTGATTTATATAAACAGTTGTGATTTCTCAAACAAGTGTCAAAACTTGAGAAAAAGATGAACAGAGAAGAAAATGGATATAAAAAATGAATATATTGTGCACTGGCTGTTTCTTAGCCATGGAGCCCTGGTGGTCGAGTGCTTAAGCAATGATCTGCAATCCACATGGTCAATAGTTCTAAACCACCAACTGCTCAAAGGGCTTTTTACTTCTGTGAACAGTTACCATCATGGAAACTCACGGGTTGCTTTGAGTCAGCATGGACATGATGACAGTTTATCAACCATTGACTGAATGGTCCATTATTCAATTTGACATTTACTGGGCAGAGAAGAACAATACAATTTTAGGCAAGTGCTTAAAGCAATTTAACCCTATTTATTCGGTTCCTATGTTTAAAAAGGACAGTCAAACAACCATGAAAGGATAGTTATCAAACCATTGATTCCTTGTCACATTGGGGACACTTAATATTTGATTTGGAGCTCTGCTAAGCATTGGATTGCTGATGCCAAGATCAGTGGTTCAATCCCACCAGTCTCTCTGAGGGAGAAAGATGAAATTATATGCACCTGCCAAGATGTACAGCTCAGAAATTCTATCTAGAGCAGCTAAATATTGCACTAGTTTGTTTCTAGGACAGTGGCCAGGTATGTGCATAGCTATTCAAGTCACAATCACATCAATTTTAGGAATATGGTATATCCAAGACATGCATTTACATGGTTTCTAAAGACCCTTACAAAAGTGCCGGACTTTGTGTAAACTTGCAAGAGAAAAAGAATTCTCAGAGGTTGTGATTCTTTAGAGGTACCATGCTGGTGCTGTCTGGTAAACAGAACTGCTAATTGTAGCATTGGGTGTTCTACTCCTGTAAAGAGGTACGTTATCAAGAACTCACAGAGACCATTCTGTTTTGTCTTGTATTTATGATTCAGAATCAGTTCAATGACAGTGAGTTTGGATTAGAGATATGAGTGGAAATATCTACATATTTTATTTCCTTTATATTTCGGGGGATTCAGGTTGATGCTTACTTTGCATGCAGCAGTAAGTTTATTCTTTAGAAACCAGGTACCCATAGTTAAACAAATATGCAGATCATTTCGTTTTCTGATATAGCTTTATATTGTTAAGATTATTGTGATTTCCATATGCAGTGACCAATTTTTAAATTATTAGGGCTAGTTCAAGTTACACTTCCTTTTTAATTGAAATCTTCAACTCACGTAGAAGAAATAAATTTTAAGTCCATTGAAAAGGCGCTTCTCACAATGTGTGGGTTTTTCCCACTATTCCTCATTTTCTTTTAAAAATGTATCCTGGGCTTTTATAACTCTTATACCATACGTCAACTCATCAAGCGTGTTTAATACATATGTTGATATTATTTCCAAAACATCTTCTACTTGAGTCCTTGGTATAAGCTCCTCTTTTACCCCTCCCTTACCCACCCTCCCACTCTTGTGGATCCTTGATAGATTGTCATTATTGTTTCATTTCTTACACTGTCCATTGTCTCCCTTCACCCACACTTCTGTTTTTAGTCCCCTTAGGGGTGGTGGTGGTGGTGATAGTGGTGCTATTTATCCAACCTTGTGATGGGTTAAACCATCTACCTCCCATCACGATTTCAGGACTCCCACTCCTTTGTAAGGGGTTATCTGTCCTGAATTCCATGTGTTGAGAGCTCTTATCTGTACCAGCATATATTCTCTGGAATAGCTAGATTTGTAAGGTAAAAGTGGGTCATGGTAGTTGTGGTAAAGAAGCATTCTGGAATTAGAGGATTAATGTGTTTTTCATTGGTGCTACACTGCCTCTTAGTTGTATTATCCATTGCTTATAACCCTTCTGTGGGGGGATACCCAAGTGTCTACAAGTGGGCTTTGGTCTCCACTGCAACCCCTCCCTCCCTTGTTCACTTTGATACAGTTGTTTGTTTTGGATCTTTTGATACCTAATCCTGTCAACACTTCATGATCACAGAGGAATTGTGTGCTTCTTCCTGGTGGACATATATGCTTCCATGCTGGATGGCTGCAGGTTTAACTTTAAGCCTTTAAGACCACAAATACTATATCTTTTGATACCTGGGCACTATTGGCTCTCTTCACCACATTTGCTAATGCACCTAGTTTGAGTTTAGCTATCATGCCATGAAGGTGAGCATCCAAGAGTATGAGGTTATTAAAATAAAGTGTTAAGAGAGCCCTTGAGTAGATGCCCAAAGTTCATCTGCTAGCTTAATATTTAACATATAAATATATCTACATTGGTCTCTACCTCTTTCGTTATAAATTAGTATATTTACATATATACATGTCTATAGCCATAACTATAAATACCTTTTGCCTCCAATCTTCCCCTCTATTTCCTTTCACATTCCTCCTATCCCACTGTCATGCTCACCCTCCATTCGGCTCCTAGTAATTTTTCTTAGACACATTGCACCTAACCAAACCCCACCAGGCATAATACACCGTCTTCACTAACAACTTTAGATCTCTTGTCATTCCCTTATCCCTGAGTTTGTTGGCTACCCATTTCCCCTCCCCATCTCCTCTTCTTCCATTGGCTCCCCCACCACCCCCCCAGAACCACTGGTCTTATTGTTTCATCCTAGGTATTGTTCATCCTGCCTTTCTTAGGTAGATAGACAAAAGGCAAAACAAAAAGCACCCCAAACTCAAACAAAACAAGAAAGAAAAAAAAGATAGTCCTAGTTCTGTTAGCTGACCTTGTTGTGTGTTTTCCAATCAAGTCTGATGAGGTACCCAGCCCTGTCCCCCGAGTCTGAAGTCTATTTTCAGGATTTCTCAGGGGCTTGGTCTCTTTGCTCCCCTTGCCTCCCTGTTGCGTGCCCTTAGTGTTGAAGGCAGCTGTGCATGGGCAGGCCAGGCACACTTTCTGCACTTTCTGGGTGTCCCATGCTGTCCTTTGTAGCCCTATGGGACAGTGAGGGAATGTCTTGCTTCGTGGTGGGGTCAGTCCTAAGGTCCTCTCTGTCCATTGGCTGCTCTGAGCAAGAATGTCATCCCAGGGACTTGGTGGGCCAAGATGAGGTCCACACACACACTCTCTCTCTCATTCTTTGTTCACTCTGGAAAGACCGGCCTCTGTCTCTAGGCTATATCTTCAGTGCTGTCCTCTGTATTTGCCTTCTTCTGGGGAGGGGTCACCATAGTTCAGCTGGGACCCAGCCCCATCGTCCTCTCTGCTAGTTTGCTGCTCTATGCCAATGGATTGCCCTCAAGACTTGGCACTCTATATTCCCCGTTTCTTCATGAGCCCCTGAAATATCACATTTCATTCCTGGTTTATGTGTTATACAGATCAGCATTCAAGTGTAAAGATCCTTTAAATTCTTTGTTGTCTTATAGAATACAAATCTTTTATTCCTATATAAAATTCATTCTGTAGGTGCAGCCTGAGAACCGAGTTTTTATTTCCACATTTTAGGTCACACTCTTTGCTAGACTAAGCCTCCTGAACCTTGGCTGGCTTCCCATCCAGTAGCACTTTTGCAACTGCTGAGAAGGATATCAACTTGAAAATTCCATCTGCCTTATCAGCGTCTCCTTGTTAACATCTAAATATCACTTTTTAAAAACGTTTAACTTGATTGTTTGTCCTTTTAGTAGAACCTGTGATTCTCAACTCATCAAGAAGGACAACTCTCTGTATTCAAGATTAATACAATCTGCCTTAGTCTATTAAGGTTCCAGGCTTCAAGACTGTCTTATATATGTGTGTTTAAATATGTCATTTAAAATATTTAAAGTATATATATATATATAATAGTGTTTATAGAATCTTAATTCTATGAAATTACTATGTTTACTCAAGGATAAGCCAACTCGAATATCAGATGAGGCACCTAATTTTACCACAAAACTGCATAAAAATGTGCCCAAAACGTTGGCTTATATTACAGGAATATATACAGCAAATAGGAACTAGTGTTGGTGAGAAGTCTTTCCAAGGCCTGACTCTTTGGTTCTTATCTTCCCACCCATTCCTTAGTAAGTGCCACCTCCCACAGTTATGGAGGCCCAGTTCCACTTCCTCAGTTCTATGCGGATTATTGTTAGTTGCCATCCAGTCGGTTAGGACTTACCACAATCCTGTGTACAACCCTGCCCAGCTCTGCCCTGTCCTCGCAACTGTTGTTCTCTTTGAGCCAATTGTTGTAGCCACCATGTCCACCTCTCCTGTGGAGGGTCTTCTGATTTTTGCAGCCCTTCTACTTTAAAAAGCATGGTGTTCTTTTTCATGGCTTGGCTGTCCTGACAAATGCCCAACATACATGAAAAGAAGTCTTGCAATCTCTACTTCTTTTTTTCCCTTCTATTTTTTTTACAGCTCATTTCATTGGGGGCGCATACAACTCCCATCACGATCAATACATACATCAGTTGCACGCAGGCCACATCTGCACACCTGTCGCCATCATCACCCCTGAAACACCCTCTCTCCACTCAGGCCCCAAGTACCAGCTCCCCATATTTTCCCTCCCTCCCCAATCCCCCTCCCCCATGAACCCTTCATAATCTAAAAATTGTTATTACATTTTCATATCGTACACTGTCCGATGTGTCCCTTCACCCATTTCCCTGCTGTTCTTATTCCAGAGAGGTCATTTGTAGATCCCTGCAGTTGGTTCACCCCCTTCCCCTCCACCCTCCTTAATTTTAATGAGCAGTCTTGCCGTATTTCTTCTAAAACAAATTTCATGCCCAGTTCCATGTTATACAGTACATTTTTCATTTAGAGTAATATCACCCTTTGGAAAACCTAGCTGTGCTGTTTACCTTGAAGACACTTGCCTGGATCAAATGAGATAGATTTTTATGAATGTAACTTCACAGTAACTGAGCCTCTCTTGAGTCTTCCAGGACCACTGGTGTGATCATGCCATATTTCCATCATCACCAACATCACAAATTTGAAGACAAGAAGTCAAATCCTGTTTACTATCTATTTTGCTATTATCATTAGTAAAATCAAGGCAATAAAATAATCAAATACAGGGTTTGTTATGCATATTGTTATTTTAAGATGTATTTTAAGCAAGTTATAGAGTCAGGAGAAAGTACTGAAAGTATTGCATTCAACCATAAAAAGATGAATTCATCTATTTTCTAAAAGAGACCTAGATAAGGACAAAGAGAAATAACAGATAGAGAAGTATGAGTACTACTTAGAATGAACCAGAATAGAAAGGCTGCTTATTATAATTATGAACTGTTTAGTTTGTTGTCCAAATAAAATTACAGCATGGATCTCTTTGGCAGGGATCACACACTCTCTATGGAGATCGATGTAGAGTTGGGAATAGAGGTATGTGGAGGTGGGGACAGCTGATATTCTAAAACAAATATTTTAGCTCTCTTTTTATTTATATATGTAGAATGAGTCACACCGGATCTGATCATTTAAATGAGTTACTTTGTGCCATAAGATCTTGCCTTCCAAGTTTTAATTACACTGGAGGTACATAAAGATCTTGTTATCAGATACTCTAAATCAGTAGTTCTCAACTTCCTAATGCTGCATCTCTTTTATACAGTTCCTCCAGTTCAAGTGACCACCCAACCACAAAATGATTCTCATTGCTACTCATAACTGTGTTTTTGCTACTGGTGTATGTTGGGTGACCCCTGTGAAAGGGTCTTTCAACCTTCAAAAGGGTGGCGGCCCACAGCTTGAGAATTGCTGCTCTAAATGCTTTTTCAATTAGTCTAGAATGAGCTAACACAACTCTAAATTATAGTAAGACTTCAAGGACATTGTGGCAGTCACTGATCTGTGTCAATTTCAGCACTGGGAGTGTAGAGGTGGAGTCTAGCCTGTCAATATAGAGACAACTAATGAGGTCTCTCGGTGGGCATAGCTTTCTCCTGAGAATTCTGGGACGTCTCATGGTATTTCCCAATTGGAGGGGAGAGACTTGACTCAGTCTCTGGGAGACTGTGTCAGTCCAGGTAGACTAGAGGAACAAATTTCATAGAAACACATATAGATATAAGGAAAGGGTTTATATACAAAAGAATGGACTACTGAGAAAGCATACCAGTCCAGTTCAAAGTCATAAGTCCAATATTAACCCATATGCCCGAAATCAGTCTGTAAAGTCTCCTTCCGACTCACAAAGTCACAAGTCAGTGGATGCAGAATCCCGGCACTGGCAGGGGTCTCCAGATAGCTCCTCGCTTCCAGGGCTCAAGGTCCATCAACAGCAGAAGCAACTCATCACTGACAGAGGTCTCCATGTGGCTGCCCCAGCTTCAAAGGTCTGGCTCCATCAGAGCAAAGCCATGTGGTCTCTCCTCTGGCTCCTCCAGCTTCTCGGATGCTGCCATCTTGTCTTGTCCGTGATTTATCGTTTCTGAGACTAACTCCCAACACCTGGGGAAGATAGCTTCTCATCTTCACAAGGGAAATATCATGAGATTTCCCAGAAGTCTCAGGAGAAAGCCATGCCCACATAGAGGCCTCATTGATTACTCAATGGCTATCTCCAGATTAACAGGCTAGACTCCACCCCTACATTTCAATCATAAAATTAACATAAGCACATGACTGCCACAGAGATGGTCTACTGATAAGACAACATGGCAGCATGATATAGACCCTGAGTCCTGGTGACTGGAAGAAGCCACATGGGCTTACCCCGATGGATCCAAACCTCTGGGGCCAGAGAAGCCATGTGGAGACTCCTGCCAGTGCTGAGATGCTTGGGAGGCCCTGGGGAGACTCCTACCAATGCTGGGATGCTTTTACCACCATGGATACTGCTTATGGATCCTGAACTCTGGAAACGAGGAGCTATGGGGAGATCTCTGCCAGCACCGGGATGCTTCTACTGCTTTTACTGCCACTAGACACACAAGACTCTGTACCCACTGGCCTATGATTGTTTTGGTGTCATTGCATGTGCTTCATGAGTCAGAAGGAGACATTATAGACTGATATTGGGTATATGGGCTAATATCGGACTAATGACCTTGGACTGCACTGGGTTGGGATGCTTTCTCAATGTTCCATTCCTCTTGTACATAAACCTTTCCCTTGTATCCATATGAGTGTTTATAAATTTATTTCTCTATTCTACCTGGACTAACACAGGAATAATTTGCATATATAAATCCAATCAGTTTAAAACCCAAATAATAATTTTTCTGTTCCCTTTTAAAATCCCTGTATCCCATTAGAGAAGTCATGACATCTCTAATCTGTAATTATGAAATTATATTTATGTTATGCCTTGCAATTGGTAATTATACACTTAATACAATGTTTAACGATAATATTCTAAGTCATGGATTCTCACTTTTATGATAATTTAGCTAGACAATAAAGAGTAAAATTTAACTACTTTATAATGGAAATTATGGTTAAATTTAGGTAGCAAGCTGTAGAAGGTGCCCCCAAATCTAGGTTCTGCCCAGGATGAACACCAAACTCCATTTAATATTTTGATACCAGGCATTTGGGCCAACTTTAAAATGAGGGACTAATTTACACTCAAGGAGTATGAAAAGGAAGGGAATAGGAGTTACAAGGGTCCTCAGAAAGACACTGACATCTACATTAATGTAGAAACATGAAAGTAAAATCTGTCTAAATGCCTTAAGCTATATATTATATAATATGTTTCATTGAAGGAAAGGAAGCTAAATTTTTTAATACTAGAAGATCAAGAAGTAAAAGGCTCACCAGACTGAGATATTCAGACTCTATTAAAACAACTTTCTAAGTCCCTAGCATTGAGAACATCCTGTACGGAGCCAGAAAAATAAAGCAAAAATCCCTTAAAGACAGGATTGTCTGGGCAGCCCTCGAGTTACCTGAAAGATGCTCTCTAGAATATACTGCGAGCTGTCCAGGCCAAGAACTCAGTCCCATTCTTGTCTTCAGATTTCTAGGAGTCTGTAATCTTTATTTATGACTTTTACAATGTCCTTTCTGATGCTTTGCATTGTATCCTTACTCATCTCTATAGTACCTTTTTATTTTTTAGTATAACTGTCTCCCCTTAAAGCCAATATTTATTTATTTTCACTTAGGGAAACCGATTTATGTGGACACCATATATTATGAATTGATTGAATCATGCACTTACTTTCCTTAAATACCTCATGCTAATAATCTTTAAAATTTAAAAAGCCCTCCAAAATATTGTGGTATGTAAATGATTTGCTTCCAGCATCCTCTTCCTGGTTTGTGCTGAAGTTGGTAGAATCATAATACAACACTTATAAGATGAAGGGCATAAATTTTCTAAAGAACTACTTTCATGGCTTTTAGAATCCTGTGAGTCTTCTCCCAGAAATTGAATATGGTAATTACTTTGAGATCATTGTTTTTCTTTGACTGAACAACTTTTGACACGTTGCATCAATTAAACAAAAGCAACTGTGGAGATGAGGCAGCCATACAGGCTGCTACTCAAAAGAATCTTGCTTATGACAAATAACAAATGTCCTCCCTTATATATTTGTTGATTATTCTAATTTTCATTATTAATTTCTATTATTTCACTCTAGAAAGACCTTGAAACACCCACATGGATGAACCTAAAACCTGGGAAAAGGCTATATCGTTTACCAAGAAAATAATAAAAGTTAGAAGAAAATTAATTTATCTCTTACCTTTAAGGATACCTAGGCCAATTTATACATAAACTAATGAATTAGAGTTACCTTGTTATAAATTAAATATCAGGCTGTAAAGATATTCTGAGATTTAGGTTCCTTAATGGATATGTTTATCTTTGCAGCTTTAAAGGCTTACCTATAAAATATGTATAAAATTGAATAATATTGAAAGCTAAGGTATTTTATATAGTTAAATCCCTAATCTGCTGCAATTAACACAGGTTAATTTGTGAAAATTGTAACCAACTTTAAAGTCAAAGGACTTAGCTTTTATCACTATCAATATTTTTTTAATTACAGTTATAAAGGTAACTTTAGCCTTTATGAAAGCTACATCAAAGGCAGGACTTCAGCAGAATAAGTTACTGAATACAATCCTCTAAACATTATGTTAAAATCTGCTCAATTTTGATAGTTTTGTACTCTAAGTTTACCGCTTATTCTGTGAAGACTCCTGATGGTGCTGTCGGATAGTCTTGGATTGCTAAACAGTTTGTGGGGTCCAAATCCACCAACTGCTGTGTGACAGAAAGTGAAAGTTGTTTGCCTCGGTAATATGTACAGACTTAGGAACCCGACTGAGGGTTGCTTTGTGTACAGTTGACTTGATGCTAATAGACTTGCTTTGGGGCTTCATCTACGTAACATTCTATATCTCTGAGTTGATGTTAACTTTTATTATGTCTCAAGATATATGATGCTCTTTAAGGAAGTTACTCATTTTTTATTTTAAAGTTTATTTCTGATGGATTTTTTTTTTGGAGTTCTACATTACCATAATAGTTTCTACAAAATCCTTGAGTGTAGGGAATTAATAAGTTAACTTGTGTTAGGCTGGGATGTTTCAAGAAACAAAACTAGTGAGATACACACACACATATAATTTCTGTATAAAGAAGTAATGTTAAATCAAGAAGACATCCCAGCCCAATCCAGCTTACATCCATGGGTCCAATGCTAGCAGGAGTCCTCTTTAGACTCACATAGATGCAGGCTGAGGGTGCAGAAAGGTGAAGCAGCATGCAGAAAGAGCAGAGGGCAGTGAATAGCATCCTGTGGATCCAAGGTTATTGGGGGTATGACAGGTCAAACACAGCTTGGAGGTTGATGCCCAGGCTCAGCAGGCCATGGTCTTTGGAGGCAGACATAGATTTCCAGCAAGCAGGAAGACGAAGTGTGGGAAAGAGATAGAGGAGGGGGCAGCAGTGGCCCCCTGATAAAACCACCACACTTCTCAGAGAGCCATGGTCAGGCTGTGGCGTAACTGACAAGCTGGATTCCCCTCCCTGCCTCCTATCACAAATGCAAGTTGACGTAAAATCTAACTGCCTATAATCGTAGGCAATTTGAAGTTGTCATTTGTAATCAGCGTTGCTCGGGTGGTTCACTGAACGTGCTTGCCTCTCGGAGAGAACAGAAGTGAAAGACCTTGTGTGCCCTGAAAAGCAGGAGAGAGGGAAAACCGACTGGCAACGAGTTGTTATTTTATTCAGAATAAAAAAGAAAGGAGTTGTGTCTTCAAATAGAAAGTCTGGTTAACCTAGGATAAGAAAGATAATGGGAAAAATGTGGTTGAGGTATATATAACTTGTAGAAAGTTTGAGATGAAATAAACTTCACTGGCCTTAAATTTCTGTTGTTGTTTTTGTTGTTGTTGTTGTTGTTAGTGGGTGCCATGTACTGGGCACCTACCAATAGTGACTTTATGCAAACAGAATGCAACACTACCTGGTCCCGGCCATCCTCACAATTGTTCCTGTGCCTGAGCCCCTTGATGCAGTCACTGTGTCTTTCTCTTTTTCACTGCCCCTCCACTTCACCAATCATGATGTCCTTCTCCAGGGACTGGTGTCTCTTGTCTAAAGTATGTAAGACAAAGTCTTGCCAATCCTCATTTCTAAGGAGCACTCACTCTGGCCACACTTCTTCCATCACTATCTCTTTGTCCTATTGGAAGCTCATGGTTCTTTTTGATATGGTTCTTCAGTGTCACGACTCAAATGCTTCAATTCTTCTGGTCTTCCTTATATGTACAACCAATAAATTTGAAAACAAAGGAGACTTTAGGATAAATAAGAGACATACAGAAAGGCAAAAGAGGCTGCCCCGGTGACGTAGTGGTTGTGCGCAGGGCTGGGGCCAACTGGGTTGGAGGTTCAAATCCAGCAGCAAGGCTGGGCCTCCTACTCCCAACACCAGAGGGCAGTGATGCCAAAAAAAAAAAAAACAGAAAGGCAAAAGTAAAGTTTAAATAGATAATAATAATAATAATAAGCACCCACACTATATCAACTAAAGAACCACATAATGTGTACCACAGAAGAAAGGAAAGCCTGTGTCATGAAAGGTCGGGGTAAGCGGAAACAAATCGGTTTTCAGTTTGAAACCGCCTTCCACTGCTTTCTGCTCCCATCAATAATTCTATTCTTGGCACTCACCGTGGCAGGGCTAGGGCCTCCTGGAGAATTGCTGCGCTTCAGAAATGACTTGGTGGCCATGTGGTTAGATTCGGTTGTTGAAAGTAATGATAGGAAAGTTTGTGTGTGCAAAGAAAAGACGACACTTAGGTAAAGTAAGAGCTAAGGGAAATAAAATAAATCTAAGCTATTTTCCCTTTTGCTTGTGAATTAGATCAGTGTTTGCAGAGCATATCATCAGTTTATATTCTACAGCTCATCAAGTCTCCTGCCCCCCAAAAATTTTTTAAAAGGACATAGAAATAGTAAGATTCTGTCAGAAGGTACTAAAGGAACACCAATCCCAAGGATAATTTAAATTCAAAATGCTTCATAATATAGGAAAAGTGTGACACAGATTCTGTCTCAAAATGAAAGAACACAGATATGAATTTTAAAGCAAATAAAGTTAGCTTTCTACAGCAGCTTGAAGTCATTTGTGATAGTAAGCTCAAATGATCATCATTTTGATCAATCAAAGCAATGTGCTTACTTGACAAAGCTAGTCATCAAAATAGGAGATGATATACCTAATGTGATTTTTAAGGCATTTCCCACCCTCTTATGCCAACTATACAACCAAACTCGCAGCTTTCAGGGTCTCTCTTGGCTCAGAGCAGCTCAATAGGACACAGTGGAAATTCCCCCCCTCCCCCCTGTTTCTCTTCAGCTGTAAACCTTCCCAGGAGATGGATGCTTCCTCATGCTCCCTCAGAGGGACCGCTGGGTTTGAACTACTGCCCTTGCGATGAGCAGCTCTTTGAGTAACCCAACACACCTCCAGGGCAAGACATCTTTTAAACTTTCAAATTGATAGATGTATGTCTTTAGAGATGTTCAACTATTGCAGGCTCTTATGTTAGCTGCCCCCTCTACAGAAAGTTCCACATCTTAGCACGCTTGTCAGTCAGCTGCAACAAACAAACAAAATCTTTCAAGGCCTTAGGAGCCAGAAGCAGCAGACATTTCAAGTAGACAGTTGATGACAGGACACGGCTCTGGGAAGTGAATGCTATTGTCACCATTTAACACTGCTTGTTGTCTACCCAAACAAATCACATACTTTAGGCTTTGAGCCTTTGCTCTACTTAGATCAGCTTTCATTTGCCTCGAGCTTCACATGCAAGTTTAACTGCTTATGCTCACACATATGCACTGACATAAGTGTCTGTATTATTTTGATATTTATATATTGAAACCGTATGTCTCTTTTTGCCACAAATCTTGATTGAAGGGTTGGTTGTTTTTCTACTGCCGAGTCATTTTTGAATACCGGGTCTGAATCCCAATTGGCCAGCGTGTATTTTGTATCTGTTTGTTGGTATATTCATAGAATATTGACAATAAGCAAAATTTTGTTCAAAACTAATACACCAAACCTGCTCCCATGAACTAAATTCTGACATAAGGTAGCATCCTAGGACTGAGCAGAATTGTTCCCTAGGGTTTCTAAAACATTAAATCTTTACAAAGCAGCAGCAGCCTCCTATTTTGCCCTTAGAGCTATTGGGGGTTCAACATGTTGATTTTGACACCACCAGAGCTTAAGCAATTCTAAAGACCAGGCTCTCCAAAGACAACTTTATCATCATCCTTTGAGAGATGATTTATTTTCTCTTCTTTTGAACAGCAAGCTTGGTTCTTTTCTCTGACCAGTTTGTAGATTGTTTCTTTTTTTAAATTTATTTTTCTGTAGATTGTTTCATCATAGACTACTTTTGAGATCAGCACTGAACATGGAAGATAGTTGAAATGATGGGAAATCCAAGTTATGCTAAGTAGAAGTAGAAATGTTATAAGTCCTCACTGTACCGATCCCAAGTGAGACCAGCCTGGCACCCAGTCTACCCAGGATCACCCCTCAGTTGGGTGGAAACAGCTAACTTTTCCCTTGCCAGGCATTGGTGGTGGGGGAGGGGTGTCCATGTTCTACTTATTGTCAAACAAGCACCAATTCAATCCTTTTCACATGTGCAACCCAGTGGCCTTGATTACGTTCTTCAAGGTAGGCTACTATTCTGAACTTCTTCTCTGGTGTCGGTTCTCCCATAACACCATAAACTCTCTATCACAAGTTAAGCTTCCCAGCTCACCTGTGGAGTGGCCATTATCCTAAGACCCCATATAGGTAATGACCAAAACCCAAAATCTCAAGACCAAACTCCCTGTCGAACATGATAGAACTGCTCCTGTAAGTTTCAGAGGCTAACTTTGCAAAGGACAAAAAGCCTCATCTTTCTCTCAAGAGCAGGGGCACTGGTGGTTTCAAGCTGCTAATTTTTTTTTCTGCACAGTCTCTCTACTCAAACAATTAAAGCTCTTTACCAGTGAGTAATTTTATCCCTCTTCATCAAATGCCTGCTAGTTCTATGACACTCAGGACACTGATGTTTTCCCCGATTTTGCTGAACTTTCCCTTTTCTCAGATCCAGCTCACATTCTGCTCACCATGTCTCCCTCCCCATCTATCCACATTGGATCTTATTCCCAGTAGGGATTTCCCAACATTGCCTTTCGGTTGCCTTCTGTGTCTGAACGTGATCAAACAGCGTGCTATGCATTTCAATTTATGTTTCATACATTGTTTTTACTTTCTCATTTGATGCCCACAGTCCAGAATTATCTGCATATGTTTCACTTGTTCGCTTGGCCTCCGTTGTAGAGGAATCGAATAGGGTGTGTAAACATGTCACTATGTGTCTGCTCCCCGAGATGATGTATTTGGAAGAAACCACAAGTCTTGAGGCACTTATTTAGGGAACACTTTATTTCCACCACCCCTTATTTAACAGCTCTGTCTACCAAGTATTTCTAGTAATTGGATGCTGCTTCCACATGTCCTTTTTGAACACAAAGACAAAACAGATGCTGCCACCACCCTTTCATGTAAGGTATTTAGGTCTTCAAAACCTATCTCCTGAATAGGCAGCTATCTGAAAGCTGTCCGAGGTGTAAGTCCATGCAGAAGGCATTTGTAGAATAGTGATCCATGGATTTCAATAGTGGGGAATTATGAAATTATACCAAAAACTAGGTGCTTAGTGTAGGAGAGGTTTCTCCTCAGGGTACAGGCTCAGCTCCATTTTTATTGTATTAACAGAACTTAAAATAACAGGCATTAAAGCACACTCCCAGTAACCTCCAGACTGAGGCAGGATGGAGACAAGGAGAGGCAAGGTGGCAGCGGAACTCAAGGGGAAAAAAGTCTTTGCACAAGATGTCCCAGTCTTCAAAAGATAAGTAAAGATATTTTTGAAAATGCTTGTGCAGGCTGGTTCTAGGACAAGGCATCTATAGATTAACTGATATATGACTTATGTGTGACATAGAGTTACTGGTATATGACTAATAGCTGTTTTTCTAAACTTCTCTTACATAAAAATCTTTCTAATTCTCTGTACTTGGGTGCAATTTTTTTAAAGTTGCAGGCTGCTTCTCGATTGCATTGGAAACATCCTCAAGACATCTGTTTACTTTTATCTCAATAGATTCCATTAGTTTACTCTGTGACAAAAGTAACAAGGCATGCTATTCTAAAGGACAAAAGACATGTGATGAAATTTGTGAAGGCAACGCCTGTTTGTATCAATAGTTAAAAGGCTATTTATAGAAGATAAATTTACTCAGTAGACTCAGTTCTAAAATGATCAAGTAGGAGCAATGTATATATTTAGATACCTTGATTACCCTATTCATTTCCATATCCTATAGGAAAGAAATATGGAATAAATGCCTGGGATGAAGTTAAGTACATTGTTGGTGGTACCATTCAGCCCACCCCCAGCCCAGTGACCCTGTGTACTGCAGACTATGTCAGTCTCACAATTGTAACCTCTGAGCTCATTGCTGGAGTCACTATGTCTGACCTCCCCTTTGAGGGCATTCCCCTCTCTTGCTTCAACTTTACATAAAAGAGCAAAGTATTTCAGATAAGTATAATTGAAGAAGGACCGATAAAGAAATCATATTCAAATCCTACTATGTTTTTTCTATAGGGTTATAGTTATAAGAATGATGCTAAATCAATATAACTTCCATAAATTTACATAGCTATTCTTTTTTTTTTTTTTTTGGCATCACTGCTCTCCAGTGGTGGAGTAAGAGGCCCAACCCCACTGCTGGAATTGAACTTCCATCCCAGTGGGCCGCAATCCCGCGCACAACCACTACGCCACTGGGGTTCAGCCCCATATCTATTCTTATAAAGATCTTAGAAAGATCTTACCTTTCTTTCAGAGAAGTCCTGGTGGCATGGTGGGTTGTGCATTGTGAGCAGGAAACAGGTTCTTAACTGCAAGGTCAGCAGCTCAAATCAACTAGTCACCCCGGGGGGAGATAGATGGCTTTTCTACTTTTATTGAGGGTCACAGCCTGAGAAACCCCAAAAGGGCAGTTCTACCCTATCCCATAGAGTTGATATGACTCATAATTGACTTAGTGTCAGTGAGTTCTTTGTTTTGTGTGTGTGTGTGTATGTGTGTGTGTGTTTGCTTTGGTTGAAGTATTTGAAGTAATCCCTGTCTTCAACTATCTTTACAGTAACTTTCACACAAGATTAACTTTCTTGTGAATTATATACTTGCCTTCTGGTTTATTTGTTTTTATACAGAATTTATTTTTATATTTTTATTTACAACTTAAAAGTATAAATTTAATAGTAATTCTCATATGTAACTTTTTTACCATCTTCCTTTGGAAACAGAATGGCTTAGAGCATCTGGATGATTACATAATATAATTAGAAAGCATACAGTTAGTCATCCTCAATGAGTTAATATACATAAGGAAAATTAATATTATGTTTGAGGGCAGCAACATGATACTTTATTGAATATTATATTATAATTCAATACTACTATGAACATTAAAAATAAAATAGAATATATGAAAAATTAAAAGCTTGTTGCCAAGACAGTGATATTTCATCATTTCAGTGACACCTTTGATATTAGCAACATTGATGACTAAATACCGTGGTCCAAATTTGAATCCTCAAAAACATGATCAAGGTGTTCTTCTAAAAAGTATGTGTATTTATGAAACTTTTGGTAAGCAGCTTCTCTGTAGATTCTGAAAACCTACAGAGACATTTTCTGACACATTATTTTTTCTAGTAACTTTAAAATATATGGTTAGTAGTGCTCTCCTTTTACTTGCCTTCGTTAAGATTTTATAATGCGTGCTTCTTCAGTGGCAGTGGCGGTTCAGGTCTGTCCTTCCTTGTGGGAGACTCAGGATTCCGTTGGGAAGCTCATGCCCAGTCACCACCTGTCTTTAAGTCTTCCGGAATTTTCCAGACTAGGATCAATAGCATGAAAGGACTAGTGATCTACTTTTTTTTAGTGATCTGTTTTTATAAATCCGTTATGAAAAGTGTATGGATCGCTGTGGTGCATGAAATTCCCCTGAGGGGTCACTCACAATAACTTGTGTGTTTGCTTTTGTCAGAGAAGTGAATGCTCATTTGGTCTATTGGCTCAAAGAGAAAAACAAACTTAATGAATAATCATGTCAGCCTTGTTGACTTTCTACCTCTTCATCCATCATCGTGCACTTGAAAATAAGTGACATGCGTAACCGTGACACAGGACAAGCGCTCAGACCCTCATGGTGTCTGTCTGTCTGTCGTTTGCCTTTGCAGAGACAGATGCGTGACCTGAGCCATGGCCCAGTTTTATTACAAACGGAATGTGAATGCCCCCTACCGAGACCGCATCCCTCTCCGGATCGTTCGCGCGGAATCCGAACTCTCTCCATCGGAAAAAGCCTACTTGAATGCCGTGGAGAAGGGAGATTATGCGAGTGTCAAGAAATCCCTGGAGGAGGCGGAGATTTACTTTAAAATCAACATTAACTGCATCGATCCTCTTGGGAGAACTGCGCTTCTCATTGCCATTGAGAATGAGAACCTGGAACTCATCGAGCTCCTGCTGCGCTTCAATGTGTACGTGGGCGACGCGCTGCTGCACGCCATCCGGAAGGAAGTGGTTGGCGCTGTGGAGCTGTTACTGAACCACAAGAAGCCCAGTGGAGAGAAACAGGTACCTGTCCCCTTCTCTTCCCGTGCAAGACTTTTTGGTTGTTTTCCAAAAGGGTTTACATGCCCCCAACTTCTTTCATGACGTCAGATGTGTTGAAATCAGAAATACTTTAACAGAACATGACTGTGAAAGTACAACAAGTCTTCTGTTGACTTAATATAGATAGCACGTTGACTTAATATAGATAGCACACAGTGTCATGTGGGGCTTGATGTGGAAGCGTCTGTGTATGTTCCTCTTGTGTAACATTTTCTTACATTCTGGAGAGAATGCGTGTATGTTTTTTTTTTCTCTTCTTCCTAAAGTTTCCATAGCTTGGCGTTCAGGAAAGGTGGAAGACAGAAAGGAATAAGGAATCTGTGTGTCTAGACCCTTTTCTTTTGACTGCCTTCTCCTGGAGCTGTCCCTTGTGTACTTGACGTCGTTCACCCTGCATGCTTCACGTCCCTATATATCAAAGCTAAGGAACTAATTGCCAAGACCTTAAAACCCGACCTTTCAAATACGAGTTTAAAAAATGTCTGTTAGACCAGCTCTAGAAATGTCTGCCCTATTTGATTTCAAGCACATCGCTCCCTCTGTGATAGCCTATTAGAAGGTGTTAGGGTTTTTGTTTTAAGTCTACAGTTACATAGCTCATTGTTGGGGAAAGGACTTCATTGGTCATTGCTGGAGGCTGTCTGAAAAATTCACCCTGGTCTTCTCAGAAGTCTGTCTTCTGTTCTTGTGTTTCACTAACACTCATCCTGTGACCTTTCCTGAACCAAAATTTCCATGACAACACACCACAATATCGATATCTCTCTGACTATTGCTGCTTTGCTTGGCATTTATTTCATATCCATTTGTCTAAAAATTATCTTCTATAATGGTAAACTCAACTGATGGAAATCGGCTAATATTCATTCTTTCAAATGCATATAAGCCTTCAGAATTATGGATAGGTATCTTTCTAATGTACTCTAGTATTTGGGGTGCTTCTGTTGCTCTTAGCAGGACTAAGGAAATGCACACTTATGGGAATGAAGCTAAGTGGGTTTTTCTCTATTTAAGTGCAGGTGCTGCTGCTCTAGTCACCTGTAATATCAACATGTCTTCCACAATTATAGCACTCAAGTATTTTCAGTTTCTATTGGCAGCAGCACTGGATTCTATAATGCTTTTCTTTTCTGTGAACCATAAGCATCCACTGGGCAAATGGTTGAGTTTGCAGGTCAAAGTTGTAATTAAATATATTTTCATTCTTATTGGTCAAGAGCCACCTTAGTTTCATTTTCTAGAAAACATTGAGCATCAATTCTGATGTCTCTTTCATCAGGTCAATGACGTATGTGCTAAGTAGAGTGATGTGGTGTCTGGGAAAGATATCTGCTATTATGAGAGTGTTTGTTGGCAGATGCTCAAATTCTGTGCTACACTCCAGTCTCACAAGCAGGTCCTGGCACCTTGGAAGCACTTGATCTGGTTCCTGGTTATTAATACAAGGCAGTAAAGCTTTGTAACCTGCCAGGCATCTGAAATATCCCAGACCATGTGTTTCTGGAAGATTTCTCTTGTCTCAGTCAGCTGGCCAACAATTCATTTTCTATTTGTACATTCTAGAATTCTTCTTTAGTGAAGGTGCTGACAATAAATAAAAGTTGGCCCTTTTGTTTGAAGTCTTTATAATTTTGAAAGAATAGCTCCCATCTCTCTCAGAATTCTTGGAATTTTGGGCAGTCAAGGTAAACCTGGAGCAACATGAGGCATATATCGTATATCACATAGAACAGC